>VZRF01012843.1:4881-16281 GCA_013396875.1 Vireo altiloquus | reverse complement strand
TTTTTTCTTTCCTTTTTTCAGTACTAGGAGGAAATAGAACAGATTGCCAAAAAGAAATCACTGTTTATTTAGTTCCTTTTTGTTAATCAAATACCATACTGATAAGCCATCATTGCTGCATTAGCTCATCTCCCAAGGATTTTCATATGATATATTTATCCAGTAGTATAGGACTGGCTGCTACATACATAGAGCTAGTTGCTACAGCTATTTTACTTCCCCTCCATATTTTCCCAATACAAAATGGTAGAATGGTACAGAATGGTATATCTTGATAGATGTCAAGTAAAATTTTATATACAAGTTTGTTTTCTGATGGCAGAAAATGCAAAGGGAAGAGGAGCAGTCCTAAAACAGCAGTTACTAAAACCCTGATGAGGTGCAGGTGTCTGGAATGCTTTTTTCTCTTTCTGAACAATTGTTAGTTACTGAAAATATTGTTTCCTTAATTTTTTAAATTAGCAGTGACTTCTGTTGATTTCATTTGGAGGAGAGAGGTGCTGAAGAGCATGAATATCATTGCAAGTAGAATTATATAAAACTGGCAAAGGCAGAAGAGGGAAGCAATGGCCATATAATTGAAGCATAAGATTCAGAGTCAGGATGTCTAATTCCTATTTCTGATTTTCCAGCAGGTGACTTTGGGAAAACAAAACACTATCAGAGGTGAAAGCTGGCCATGTGCAGGGCCACAATATTTTTTTTGGCAGCTGAGGCAACAGTGGGATGGTCTAGGATGGAAACCCCTCTTTCCAGCACCTGAGGATTTTGGATAAGCATGTTTTTCCCTTATAGAAATGTCATGGCAGTGTACCAATGACCTATTGATTTCCAAGGGCAAGAAGAAACATTTTTACATCTCAGAGGCCTGTCCATGATATTTTTGATCCTGGACATTCTAAGAGAGGAAGCAGACTGTCACATCAGTTTACTGAGCAGGGGTGGTGTAAAGTTGGAGAACAAATGGTGGTGGCTGATAAGACCATCTTGGGGTGAAAATTGAGTTGTGATGATGACATGTCAACCAACTCCCTCTCCTGTAATGAAAAATACATTGCTGTGGTTTGAATGATAGATCTTTGCAGTGAGGTGATGTCTTCCCACAGGACTTTCTGTGAGACAGCAAGTGAGACCTCCAGTGAGTTTAGTGGTTCCTTTACATTTGCAGTTTGTACCTGTGCTCCTCATGCTGTGTAATGGCCACAATTTAAACAGGTTAATAGAAGACTGGGAGCCNTGATATTTTTGATCCTGGACATTCTAAGAGAGGAAGCAGACTGTCACATCAGTTTACTGAGCAGGGGTGGTGTAAAGTTGGAGAACAAATGGTGGTGGCTGATAAGACCATCTTGGGGTGAAAATTGAGTTGTGATGATGACATGTCAACCAACTCCCTCTCCTGTAATGAAAAATACATTGCTGTGGTTTGAATGATAGATCTTTGCAGTGAGGTGATGTCTTCCCACAGGACTTTCTGTGAGACAGCAAGTGAGATCTCCAGTGAGTTTAAGTGGTTCCTTTGCATTTGCAGTTTGTACCTGTGCTCCTCATGCTGTGTAATGGCCACAATTTGAACAGGTTAATAGAAGACTAAATTATCAAATGGTAGTTAGGTTGTCTCAGTTCCCTGGGAAGGATGAGCTGACAATGCAAGTATATCTATGAGCATCATTGAGAACTGGATTTCAAGAAGAGTCATTTGATAAATATTTTCTGAATGGAAGGTGATTTTTTTTAATCTCTGGTTTCTTCAATTTCTGCAACCTCATCTGTGAAGAAACCTCAGACCTCTCCTGGCCTGAGAAGCCCCAGGAAAGGCAGGTAGGCAGCTTGCTTGCTCTTCCATATATTTCTCCAGTGGTTTGATCAACAGGAACTTTGGTCCTTAGCTTCATCCCTTGTCCTCATGGGATCAGAGCCCCAGTGTAAAGGTGTGCCTCCATGTCTAAGACTGAGCAGTATGTTAGTAAAAGAGAACGGAGAGACCGTCTTTCTTGCTGTTCTTTACTTTGCCCATGGCAAGGACAGGAGCTGGTGAGGACTTGTTGCTAAAGAATAATTGCTTTCCTCAAAAGTCAGTGTTGGATCTGCCTCTTGGAAAGGGATTGCACACCGCAACAGTACGTGGGCACTAGCCTACATGGTCAAATTTGTCTAATTCAGTGTATGGAGAGGCTTTTGGGTTAGCCCATTAATGTGCGAAGCAGGAGAGAGGATTATACTCTTTAGCGGACCAGTAATATGTTCAAGATTTAGTCAAGCACTAGGGCAGGTGGCAATACATACCACTGGGACAAGAAGATGAGAATGCCCAGTCTGCCAAGGAGATGAGAGCAATTCTGGAGAAGTGAAAGCAATCACTCAGTGGGGAAGAAGGCTGAAATGATGCCTGGGTGGACAGAGGTGCCAGAGTTGGTTCACTACTGCTGGCTGAGGGACCCCATTCCCCACAATCCCTAATATCCTGTGACTTCACAGCAAGGGCAAGATGCCCTTGTGATTTCACTCTGTGTATGAGGAGATAAAGCATGGGTTTTTCCATTTCTATCAGCCTCCGTCTGTAACAACTCTGCAGCCATGCCACCTGTTGGGATGTATGACTACCTTATTGCTGTTTGCTTGTGTGATGACTTGGTTCAAATTAAGGTTGAGTTGATGCTAGGATCCAGGCACCTCCAGGATGGCAACCCTTAAAATGGATCTCACTCTCTAAAGGCCAGGGGTTGGCTTGAGGTCTCCCTCACCTGTGCCCACACCTTCACTGAGCACGGGCAGTTGTCCACCATCACTGCCACTGCTCTCCACCTGGACAAAGGGCTGTCAGTAATCATTGAGGCCACACCAGCCTGTGGGCTCGGGGGCAGTAACCAATGACCCTCTGACCATTGCTCAGCAATCAAAGCTTTGAATAATCTTACGGAGTTAATCCACCACCTAGCAAATCTTTTCCTGCTGGTGTAACAGATAAAGGAGCAGTAATGGTTACAGGGAAAGAAGTGAAAGCAATGATGCATAATAGTGGCATTTCAGATTTGTTTCTTTTCACTTCTTGACAGCTGTTTAGCATTTCACAGATGCACATATTGATATTTTTTCCATAATTTCTACATCATGAAGCTGCACTTATTTCACAAATTTTCTATTTAATTCAGCCAAGCAATATCCAATTACCTATTCAAAAAGGAGATTGTGGACAAACAAGGCTGGGCTGGAAGAGGAATTGATTGGTTAAATTACAGCTGACTATGGAAAGGTGCCTCCATTAGGCTCTGCTCCCTTCTTCCCTTCCTTAAGATTTTGTGGAGATACAGGGACAGGAGAAAGCAGAAGGGAGGCAAATCCTTCATCTCCTACCCTGGCCTGTGCCCATGCTGTTCCCACTAGGTTGATAGGACTCTTCTGGGAGGAGAAATATTAAAGTGAATGGTTATCTTGATCAGTTGTTAGGCTAAAGATTACTACCAGTGCACTAAGTCAGGTCCATGCAAAATATTCAGAGAATTTCTGCTGCGTAAGGTTGTTTCTGCCTTTTTTCTTCCTCATGCTGGCCACACAGGGCAACCATTATTAAAGCTACTGGGCTGTTCATGATTGCTCTTACATTGTGTTTTCTTTCCTTTGAGCTGGTGGTGTTCACGTGCCAAGTTATTCCAAATTTATTGAAGATGAGGTCAGAATCATACAATTATTTGAAAACAATAAGTTTGAGTTATATAGTTTGGTTATTTTTTCACTTTGTTCTCTATTTGATGGTTTGCTTCCAATAGAGGTTTCTTGCTTTATAAACAACTGGATTGATTTCCAATGTAGACTTTTACTTCCTTGAAAACAGATCTTCTCAGGGGAAATTGGCAGTTCTCTGTGTATATATTTTCTTATTTGTATTTACTTGGAGGGGTTTGAAGCCCAGAGACAAGATTTATGTCAACAAATCCCTCTTCCTCCCATCCAATTTAGTTGTTTTAACATAATGCAATCATTTTCTAAATCAAACTGATGGAGAGCTTCCTAAAGGCATTACACCAACTGTATATCTGGAATCATATTTGCCTTCTTTTATTGCATTAGCACCAGGCTTGAACTTTTCAAATTTGCATTGTTCTTTGCAGAAGTTCTCAGGATATTTGAAGCAGTTTATAGCTAGAATCTGGCGTGTTTTAAACAGAGACCGGAGAGTGAATTATAGAGCAAAGCATGTGTAGAAATGAGATTTTGGTTTCATGGAACAAGTAGAAACTGGAATGAGTAAGCAAGAGGAATATTGCATTTTCTAGGTGGATTTGGAAAAAGGGGGGTGCTTGTGCTATAACACTGATCCTGGGTGTCTCACAAGGCATTCTAAAAGGTTTCACTTCTGCTCTTTGAAGAAGGTGCTGAGTAAGGATCTGACATACAGCAAAAGTGTATGAGCAGAGAGTGCCTGGGGCAATGTACTTAGCACCTGGGATATAATGTGAGGATGCCTCTGCACTGGCTTTTGGCAAATACGTCTGTTGTTATTTGAACATTGTTTCCACCATATGGTCTGACACTATCAGACATCCTTCTCAAGATATGCTTGTAATACTAATGAGGGGGATTTAAAAAAAACCAAATTAGATTCTCACACTCATCTGTCCTTTTGAATATCTCCTCCCTTGTTCTTGTGTGGTTATTTCAGTGATAATTCTTCGTCACACAGGCAATGGGTAGTTTGGAACAAGCTGCCTAAAACAAGACCAAGAACATACAGTGAAAGGGAAAAAGAAAGCTCGGATGAAATTTGTTCAGGCACAGAAGTGAGTTCTCCAAGCTGGGGGATGGAGAGGTATGTCAGTGCAACAACCCCTTCTATGAACAGGACCACGGTACCTCCAGTTGCCGGGGAGCTTGTGTGAAGCCCTTCCAAGTTTCTCAGTGCCTGGGGCATAGTTAAACAGCAGCTCTGCTAATTTCTCACATGTTACTGCGATGTCACTGAGATGATGAAAATCCCATCCGAGTTGGATGCTTTAGGGCACTGCTGAAAGTTGTGGAAGTAATCTATTCCAGTCTGGTGTCTTTTGGTAACTCTTTTCATCTTCCACACCAGAGGCCAAGTAATCCTTTCATAAGTTCTGTCCCTTTCACATGCACTGATAGACAAATGGGTGCAAGGAAGGTTCTTGGGGTACATGACTGGGTCCAATAAATCACATTGCAGAAGAGGAGTAAGCCAGCAGTGGAGCAGTGAGGGTCCTCACAATTGCAATTCCTGTGCCATGAGTCTAAGCTTGTTTCAAAAACATTATTTCCGATTCCCCACTCTCCGAAAATGTCACAATCAGCTATTGGACAATAGCTTAACATCTAAAAAATTAATTTCAGATTATGAATAATAAATTGGCAGAAGATAGCTGACAGCTGGAGATCATTCTCTGTTTTAAGTGCCAACTTTACATTTTAATAAATAAATAAAATTACAGTGATAAAACCCATTTTGAGGTCTCTACCGCAATTCTAGGAATAAGATTATGTAAAAAAAGGTACTCCACTACCTGCAAATGGCACTTAGATGAACATCTGGGCTCCCAGTATGGACAATTAAAAGGAGGTTCATGGTATTTTCTTGCAACACAAATCCTGTTGGGTGTGGTGGGCATTCCTGGAAGACATGAAAATAGCCTTGGGCCCAAATGAAGGACCAAAGAAACTTGTGTGCTGGTTCCATGGCTGGGATTTTTGGTGGTCAAGGAATAATTTCTGATGGTTTGGTGATCTCTTCACAAATCCACTGAAGGGGAAGGTGTGGTTAATGGAGGATGGTCAGGAAAGGCATCCAGTCTGGGTCCTGTTGGCAATGAATATTCATGACACGGGTGGTTTGGGGTCCACTGATACTTTTGCCCCTTTTACCCTACCCTCTCTACAGTGCACCTTAGCTCCTCTCTCTGGAATAAGCACTGGGCAAAAGGAAGTTAACCATTGCTGAATTCATACCCAGTGCACTACATTTTCTGAAAAACCAGTAAGTTTGTGGTGTTGTAGAGGTGTGTGGCCTACCTGATGCAGTTCCTGCTGACTCTGCATTAAACCAGCCCCGCTGATGGCTGCAACACCCTCTCTGAGATGTTAGCTGTTACCAAGATGTTTAAAACATCCTCTCAGTCTATTGACTGCCCACATGAGCAATTTTACTTACAGTCCTTTACTATTGATTATATTAGGAAAGATGAAAAATAGGAAACCAGAATTACAGAGAACTGGGTAATTTATAAAGGCCCCCTCTCCAAATTAGCTGTTTTAAAATTCAATATATGGACATAAAAATCTGGTCTTATTGAGGAAAAAAAGTCTTCCCACAGTTTGTTCTTCTTGCTTTTTATTGTCACACATTTCAAGGGAGCCATGAAGCTGTAGAGTGCTTGACCTCTTGCCTCTTACTAAATGATTAGTATTATTTTTTTAAAAATTCACATTTTGTCACCGTTTCAAACTGCAACAAATTGTCAGTAGGTCCCACATGTATTTCCACTTGCCATATATAAAAAATGTAGTGTTTCTCTAGGTGTTTTTATTCGAATGATCTTGTTAGAGAAAGAAAATAGAAATACCTGGAGTGTAGTATCCCTCACCCTTTTTCATGCTTTTCCCTTCCTATGCCATATGTCATGGATAACTGAATGGCCAGATTGATGGCAAAATTCCAGGGAGGATTATGATAAAGCTATGTTGGGAAGGAACTCCTGTCCTGGAGTATGATTCTCCTTCGTCACAGAGGAACACCATACTGATTGCCTTCCAGCCACACACCATTGCCAAACTACATCTGATTGTGTGTTGTCCCCTGGGTTCACTTCAACCCTGAATTTTCAAAGGTGATATTATTTTCTGAATGGAATTTGCACACTGCTACATGTACTGAAATAGGAATGAAATGCAGAGAGTGGGGAAAGCAGTGTTCATACCCAACACTTGGGTGACAATCAGTGTGACACAAATGGCAGCTCAGATTCACGTCTCGTGTGTGAATTTGCTATTCATCACATACACAATGCACCTGGAGAATCAGTGTGTGGGCAGGGACTGGGAAACTTGCCTCTCCTCTGCTCCCCAGCCTCTTGCAGAACCTTCATGTGACTTACATTGTAATGTCACCTCTGATGTCAGTGGGTTTTAACTCAACAGTTATATCTGCCACAGGAAATCAGTAGCAAACTGTCCTAACTTGATTTTCATAACCTGAGGACCTCATTCCCTGCTGTCTTCCCAGCACATAGATTTTCAGATGTCATTGTTCCCTTAATGCAATTATGAAAGGGTGCAGTTTTGTATGACCTTACGGATCTGCTGACAGGGTAGAGAAGAAACACAAGTATAATTTTGTTGTTTCTTTTTCTTCAGCCAGAAATTAAATTACCAGCAGAGGGCTCCCTCATGATTACGGTTGGGTGTTTTCCTCTACCAATGTTATTAGGAGGTTGAAAATAAAGGATAGAAAAGGTATCAAGATGTGCATGAGCCTGGAGCTTAGGGCAGATGTGGGCTCGAAGTGGGTTTTGTCTCTCTGAGTGTGCATGGATCTTGTTTTCTATGTTGGGAACCTCAGGGAGGCAGGAGGCCGTGCTTGGTCATGGGACCTGTGGTCTCTTGGTGCCTTACCTGCCTGGGATTGCTTTACCAGCTTTTGGGATTGCTGTTGGGATAGACAGCAGGATTTTGGAAAACCCGAGGGAAATCTTTCGAACACTGACCTGGGCTCCAGCCAGCATAATGGGGAGAAAGCCCAAGTGCCTTGGACATTGAAGGAAGGATGACAGAGAGAGGTGGCTGCTGACAGTGGCTCCTCCACTGGAGCCTAGACTCGGTGAGCAGCTGAGGTGCCTTGCGGGATAGTGGGAGCAGAGATGTCCCCTGAAGCCCCTGTGCCTTGGCCCTAGTGCAACTCAGGCTCACCCTCACCCTCACCCTTCACAGCTGGCAGGGCCCTGAAGTTGGCATGGAGTCTCTCTTTCCCACCCTGGAAACCCAACACGTGGTGCCTCCAGCCCTTCAATGGATATAGCTCGGATACTACACTTGGATACTACACAGTATACAGCAAACACTGCATACTGTCACAGAGGAATGCTATGTTACATTTTATTACTAGAATAATTGTATTTTTGCCCCTGGCGTGGTGAGAGGGCTGTTTTCCTTGCGCTTATCTGCTTCTGACTACCCTTCATGCTCTCTTCTACTGTTGATATATGCTGTTTATGGTATATAAGGCATTTCAAGTGGTTTTGCTCTAATGGTACACTATAAAAATCTGGCCCCATGGATCCTGTTTTAATCCAGCTGTTGTCCTTTTTTAACTTAATCATTTCTATTTGCTAATAATGTATATAGTGAAAGAAATTTTTCTCACAGGCACACATATATGAATAGTCTTCTTATATGCCCCCTTTTCCCCATGTCCCTTTCCCTGAAGGACAGTGCGTCAGGCTACACGCTGCCACGACAGCTCCAGCAGTGCTGCACCATCAGCTCCTGCTCCCACCCCTGCCCCACCAGGGCATGCATCCCCTCTGCATCTTGAACATGCATCTTTACAAGCACGAGCTTTGGGTGCAGACAATTAGAGGGTGATCCCAGGTGGCAGAGCTGCTGTGGAGCAATTACTGCTGGGAGCGGGATAACAGCAGGGCATGGGAATCTGAGAACGATGTGATTACTATGGCTACTTAGCAGCTAAATGTTANCCTGCTCCCACCCCTGCCCCACCAGGGCATGCATCCCCTCTGCATCTTGAACATCCATCTTTACAAGCACAGGCTTTGGGTGCAGACAATTAGAGGGTGATCCCAGGTGGCAGAGCTGCTGTGGAGCAATGACTGCCGGGAGCGGGATAACAGCAGGGCGTGAGAATATGAGAATGATGTGATTATTATTATGATTTATTATTAAATAAATAACTATTTAGCATCTAAGTGTTGTGATAATTATTAAATAATATCTGAAATTGAGTCCTGGGATATGGCTGCAGAATCCTCAGCTTGCCTGGTGTAGCTGTACATGAGATGGGAGGTAACAAATTTTGTATTAGTCCTGGTTCTGTTGTTTGGATGTTTGGTTTTAAGAATGAATGACAGTTTTCACTGTGGGAACCAGCCCAGGTCTTGGAGCTGGCAATGTCAAAACCAAATTTCCTAGAACGAAATTTGGGATCAGTACATGTAAGCTGATAGTGTTGACATCTTTGAATGAACTGAACATAGACATCACCTTAATATCCCCCAGGCACATCTACTCTATGCTCCATAGAGGTTTTGTAAGACTGTCTGCCCTTGCATACTGATACAGTTGATGGGAAAAGATTAAGATCTTTCAAGTAACACCTGCCTTAAACAGTGACAAATGAAGACCAAATCACACCGTTTTTCACTGGATGAAATGGTCAGAGTGTCTCCATGGATCTACAGCGATACTTCACAGGCCTGTTTGGGGGAATGGAATGTGTGCTTTGGATGTTTCATCCAGCTAGTATTGGTCTTTGTTGTGGCATTTACTGTGTCTTAAAGGAAAATTCTAGTGATTTTTCAAAATTCTAGCAGTTATTGAAAGCAGTTGAATTGCCTTTGAAAAAAACCCAGAATGTTGTATTTATGAGACCAATCATCAATCAGGCAAAAAAAGAAAGAAAACACAACAACCCACGAAGGCAAATGGTGATAAAGATCCCAGATAAAGTCACTCTACTCAGCAGGCAGAAAGTCTGATGAACTGAAATGGAAAGTCCTTCTCATTGATTTCACTGGGAAAAGTAATTGACTTTGAACTCTTTGAATAAGTTGCAATCTGTATTTAATTTCTTGTCCAAGGAAGAGAATGTAATTTTGTTTTTCTTGTGGCTGCTATTAGCCTTAATGCCAGTTGCACAGCTGAATCTCTTGCATCAAGCTCCGAATTTACCCCTGATGTCAGTGTGCTTAGGAATAAAGCAAAAATCAGCCTTTCATCTCTCAGTTGCTTAAAGGATCATGCCATAATACCACATTTATTAATTCAAAATCTCTCTTGTCTGTACATGAACAAATGGAGCTAAGTATTCTGAGGAAAGACAGAGAAAGTGTAAAGACTGTAATTTAACTTTTAGACATTAATGCAACCTATTAACCAAAAATATTCTGAGAGTTCTAGCAAATGTACACATTTTTGCCCTTGGACTGCCTGAATGGAGAGATTCAGCACTTCAGGTTGTCGGGGTGGCAGATACATGCTGCTGGTTTTTTTGCAGGACCACATTAACTTTTGAATGATACACATACAGTGCTTGCTGTCATCAGTTCCAATATGGACAGGGAGATCTGCATCTGACCACAGTGGAGCTACAGACCAGTTTCCTCATGCAGATGTATTTTGGTAAGATCAGGTCAGTTCTGTATTGGGACAGCTACACACCGTTTTAGGAGCTGTACACGAGCTTGTGCACCATGCTTGTGCACCATGCCTTGCCTGTTCCGGTATGGAGGATCTGATCCTGCAATCCTTCCTGAAATAAAAATCTCACATGTGCCCTTGCTGTCCACATTACCTGGGTATGTACAATCTCTGTAAAAACTCCTGTCTTCTTCACCTGTCACATAGACTTGTTTAGCCAAAGGTTACGAGGAGGAGAAAGTAGTTTTGTTAATTAAACTTCAATGATTTACACTGGCAGTCTGGGGACACTACACTTTCAATCACCAACACAAACAAGATCAGAAAGCTCATTTAGAAAGACATGTTATAGAGAAATAACGAGTCCTTTTAAGACTCCAGATAGCAATGTGTGCTGGAAAGGTAGCAAGTGTTTAATACCAACCCACTTTAAAGATCCTTTAAAATAATAGAAAAATGTAAATAGATCATTCTGTGAATGAAGATTGGGGGTTATATGTTTGCAATTATCAGACGTTGTAAAAATTAAGGGACAAAGGCAGCCCAGACTGTTTTTGAAGTGCTCTGATAGGGAGAAGCCATGATCTTGAGGCATGGACAGGTGAGGTGTCCATGCCTGGGCCCCTGAAGAGGCACTTTCTTTACACAGGACAGAGCACACCTCCCATGCTCATAGTTTCACAAGTGAAAAAGAATAAGGGAAACTGGAAAAACAGATGACAAATATATTTAAAAATGGTGCTAAACTGTTTTAAACATCTCTTTTCTCAAAGAAAGGAAAAAATCTGATCCAAATACATCTGCTTCCCAAGAGAATGTCTTCTGTGCGCAGAGTAGAAAATCAGGAGAAAAACTTTTTTTTTTTCCCAGAAGTGTTGTTGTTTGTCTGATACTTTCTTGCACTTTTCTGATAAAAACAGAAGTTGACCAAAAGTTGTGGAGAACGGGTTAGCTGACAGAAATCACATAGGCCTGTTCTGATGGCTAAGCAGGGCCTGGGAAATATCAGACTCAGCTAAG
>VZRF01012842.1:931907-970351 GCA_013396875.1 Vireo altiloquus | reverse complement strand
AAGAGCCAATATAGTGTAAGAGCAGCTGTTCAGCAACACCTATTATTTGCTTACATTTCATGACTAACATGAGGCACCCCATCGTTAAAATGAGAGTCAGGAATTGGCTCTCCTGATTTGCTTCTGAGCATTCCATAACTTTGCTCACGATACGATCTCATCCAGCTCTCCACACCTCCTGAAATTCTGTACTAGTTGATAAGCATGTTCATTTTCCTTCTGATAAAGTACCAAGCATCACTAAAGGGCTGAAAGATAACCTTCAGTTTAATTTACAAAGAAAGCTTTAGATATTGTTTTCTTAGGACTAGTGGATGGTTGATGGTATCTTCAGCAATGCCATTTCTATATTTTTGATTTCTTCTTGACATATTAGGGTCCCGATCTTGTATTCCTGGCACTCAAAATTCCTCAGGAGTGGATCCAAACATGGAGGCATTCCAGTGCAATACATGACAGACCCTGTAATATTACAGAGTAGAGGACATGCAGAAAAAAGGTTGAAATAATAAATTAACACTGCACCATATTTTTAGAAAGGAACTCTGCTAACAAGTGCTAGCCCACTTGTCATCCCTCTACTCCTAAGGCACAAACAGGAATTCTTAACCTAGCCAAGGTACTGCTGGCAGTCAATGGCTATTTCTTGTTCATTTATTGTTTATTAAAATGAATGTGCTAACCCCAAAAAACCTGGCTTTTGCAGAGGCACAGACTGGTTGTATATTTCTTTTTAACATTGTGTATGATGTTATCAGAAGGCTGATGACTGAGATGTGAGATCCAGCAATCAGAGACTACAGCAAGTAATATTGTTAATATTTTTGCACTGACTTAATTAGAAATGAGGGGGTTTTTAATGATTTAGTTAAACTGATGCAACATCCTGTAATGGACGTAGCCTTGCAGATGTAGAGATGTTCTTAGTATGTAAGTAATCATAGTAAATTATAATAATATATCTTATATTAGCAAATTAAATAAAGGATCTTAAGCAATTGCATCATGATCTGATTCAAAATTCCCTTTCTACTTTCCATTTTGCCATATGTTATATATCAGACAAAAAGTATTTTCCTGTGAAAAGTAAACCAAGCTTACTACAGCTATGCATGGACACTGTGCATTTCTCTGAGTGGGAAAAGTGACCAAAATAGTTATTTCTGAGTAAACTATCCATAATAGCTCCCTGTGTGGATATTCTAGTCTGGAAAAGTCATGGGTCAAATAAGTCATTGCAGAATAGCTGATCCTGCAATAGGAATTCCAGTCCACTTTCCAGTGTAGAAAACTCCTTAGGCAGCAGCTCCAAACTCCTGTTTCTGCCAGAAGATTTTTCTCTTTAGAGAATAATATAAATTTGTAATCTTCAATTCTTTAAGGCCCAGAATCTGCACTGAACTCCCTCTGGAAACAATACATGAGATCAGTCAGGGAGAATTTTATATTATAGGAGTTTGTATTTATATGCACAGACTCCACAGTTTTATTACACAGAGATTTCATTAACACCTTCATGTGGCTGTGAGCTGTACACACCTCTGGCTGTGGGACATCTGGGTGATTCTTCTGTTCCAGTACCTCCTAGATTTTTAAACCAGCAGGCAGAAAGTTGCCTGGAAGAAGATCCATCAAGCCAAACCCAGGGTCTTTGGTGGCTGTCCTGGCAAGCAGCAGTGGGACAAAGCAAAACAGGGCGAAATGTCATCCCTTCCTCCGTGCCCAAGCACAGGGGATGGGTCACAGCAGTGACACCCAGCTGACACTTTTGAGTTTGCTCTGAGAAAAGAGAAAAGAGTGCTCTAGAAATATGCAGGGAGACTTTGAAAAATGTTTGCATGGGCTAAAACTGTATCCTGAAAAAGCATCATGGAGACTTCACTGAAGGCCAACCAGTGATGTCACTGCATCCAGAACTGCTTGTGCAACAGCTCTGTAAGACATATTTTGGGCTGCATTCATTTTTATATTTGAATCATGTTTTTTCTCTTCTCTTGTTATTAAAATAAACCCAAAAAAAACCAAACAAACCAAGTTAAGATATCTATGCTACTTTTTTATTTGATAACTTATTACTGAGCCTTAAGACCCTCAAAAGCAAAGGTTGCCATTTATCCAAAATTCCATCACAGTGCCCCCGGCATTTTTGTGGTGTGGACCAATTAACATTAGTAGCTTAATTAAAATCGCCAAATGCATTTTAAAGAATGACATAAGGTTGATTTTAATCTAGATTCCCAAAAATGAAGTAGAATGTTAATCAACTGCCCCACCCGTTATTTATATGGCCCACAGTACTCAGTGTCAGAACTCCTACATCATCCTCTGACTTCATTTTCCCCAGGGATTATTAAATAGTTAATAACAACTGTCTACAGTCCACCCCAGGTTTTACCTGTTGGCATAAATCTGGGGTCGTGACACCACTAGTGTAGCATTCCCATAAATGCACCAGATTTAGATTTAAGTAGTTTTAATGTACAGCAGGTGGCATTTTTGTGTTTAAAGAGTAGAATCACACCTGTGAGTTCATGCTTTCTAGGATTTTGCCAACAAAAGGAAAACAGAAAATAAGACATTTTACTTTTGGAAAGCCAGAAGAAATGGTGCAGCTGTTTTCAAGGCAGCTATTTTCAAGCTGTCATATGAGCATGGAATAGAAGTCATTCTTGCTTTCCAGTTATATTTTAGTACAAATATCTTCCATTTGTTTGTTTCAACATATTTCCCCTTCAACACGTTTTTTTAATCAGAATTTTTTCAAATAGGCCGGAGGAGTATCCCATCTTAGTGTGAGACCAGCTAAGGAGAGAGGGAGGAATAGTGAATTCCTCACTATTCAAGGAAGCTCAAATTTCTCAGCATGTAAAAATTATGTGTTCAAATGTTCAGTCCTACAGTGATGCCTGTTTGTAGCTTAATTGCTGTGGGTGCACGTGGAATCCATGCTAAATTACAAAAGAAAAATCTTTTATTTAATTTACTTTGTGTTTCTTTGTCTCAAATACCTATTTTGCCCTGCCACCAAAAATACTACCCCTAAAAGCATTAGAAAACACAGATCTGAAAACTGACAGAGGTTAGATGAAAGGTACTTTTCCTTTTAAGGATGGTCTGTAGAGTATATTCCTGGCTGAAAGATAAAACGCCAAAAGAAGGGATGGTAACAAAACCCCACTTCCTCTTACAGTGATTTGACTCACCACAGAACAAGTATTTTGCAGGTGTTTCTCACTCTGGACCCAGGCAGACTGCACACATGCATTAGTTTTGGGTTGCTCTTTTTAACCCCCCGTGTTATTTGGAAGGAGATATCCCATTTGAAGTTGCGAGCTGCTAGCAGTGAATGCCTTTTCATCTCCTATTTCTCTGGGCTTTGCTCATTAGAGAAAGATCAGTAACTCTCTATGTAATTGGCAGGTGATAGATCTGGCTCCTGTTTCATCGTAGTGTTAAATTTAACAGTTTCTGAGTGGTAACACTTTCTCTGGCACCTGTGGTGCCATCTACTGCACAGCTTGGTAGAGGCAGGACAAGAGAACAGCGTCCCTCTGCTTTCATTTCCTTCTTCCCATCTTAACATTTGATAATCGTTCCTAATTTGCTTTCCTAGTAATTTTCCTTCTTATACATATATATAAATGTATATAGATTCATATTAGAGTATATATTTATACACATTTATCTATAAATATATATATATACATATTTCTATAATTTTTTAAACATATACAGTCCATATTTGGAATTTAATTTTGGTGGGCTTTTTGACAAGCAGATTTTAAAATGGGAAAATAAATAAAGAAAGGGGAATCTAGGAAAATAACCTGCTAGTTCATATATTGATTGTAGTTCATTTACTCATCATATTCTGGATTCAAATTAATCTGGTTAGAAATATTTATATTTACATATATGTGTGCAGTATTAAGTTTGAAGTACAGAAATTTTTGTTATTGTTCCTTGGTTTTGTTAACTCAGCTATAAACACTAAGTATTTTAGTTTAGTTTTTTTATGATTTCTATTTGATGCTGTAAAGTAGAACTCAGTCATTAAATTGGCTTCTCATAAGTTGATGTATTTAGTTTTGTTTGCAATCTGTCGCTGGGGGCATGGTGTAATTTTGGCAGTTCCATATCAAACAAAAATCTGTTGATTTTGATGTCGAGTTGTTGGAAAGAGCTACAGAGATTTTACATAAATATTTCCGGAGTGATCTCAAGATACCTAAAAGCCAAAGACTTAAGATGAAAGATCTGAAAATTTCAGTTTATTAATTCCCCTTTCTTTAGCTTCTCTCTGTTAATTGAAGCACCTCGTCCTCATATTATCATAGCCTGAGGTTTTTCCTTGAATAAATAAATGCACGAATTTTTTAATTACCTACCCAGGCTGGGTTTGGACTGCTCACTCATGCAAGTACCAAGGAAGAAAGGTTCAGTGGCAGTGGCTAATGGAGCAACAGTTTGAAAACTACATCATCTAACTCGCTAACAAGTCTAAGCATCACAATGTTTGAAATGCTGTTGGCTGTGACTTTGATGGAGAACAGCTTCCAATGCTGCTGGCTGCTGTGCATAAAACATGATGTTATCAACAGTGGGCTTTGAAAACTTTTCTCTAGAAAGGACAGGCTTTAAGATTTTATATCCTAAGTAACTTCTAACACTCTCAGAGAGACCTCTATGAGGAATCAATTATGATGACATAGTCAGGAGGTGAAAATACACCTTGGCATATGATAACTGCAAAGGTAAGAGAAGTTTAAATTTGTAATATTTGGGGTTTTTTGCCACAAAGCCGATGGTGCAGGAGCCCTGATGTCTGCGCACAAAAACACTGCAGAACCAGAGCATGCCAAGGAGGTTTCAGTTTCTCTTTGCAATCACCATGAATTTAAACATTCTGAAGTGAAAGACTGGATGTTTCATAGGAAAGGCTGAACGCCTAAAGATGAAATGCACCAAAATACTCATAATGTGCAGGGTGTCTTCCCAAATTCACTGTCTGTGTCATCCATTCTGCAGCACTGCCCTCTGGCCTGGGATGCCACGTGAATAACAACAACCTCAGTTGAGCCATAAACCTTACAAAATTAGCATTCTTTTCTTAAATTTCAGCTTCTCTGAAAGCCAGTGATTCACGACTCTTAGAATTGGGGTTCATTGTTTGTTCAGAACGCAAGACTTTAACAGCATATTCAGAAAGATTTGACAACGTATCACAAGACTGTCGTAAAGTTTCAGAATGCTGAAGGCAAATGATAAAAAATAGCATTAAATCTTTAATCTCAGTAGAAGTTGAATTCCACTTTGGGGAAGGAGGTGGGTTTTTTTAACAGCTGGAGTTGCAATGGAGTTCCATCTCCCTCAGCTTCCCGCCAGTCAGGAACAGACATTTGAGATTATGGGAAGAAGATAATGGCTAGATGAGAAAATACTGATCAGCTGTTTGGCCACATTCTAGCCGGTCTGGTTGCATTTATCCCAGAAACCTGGGTGCAGTGGAGTTTGTGGTCAGACATCAGCTCCATGGATGGGCCTGAGGGTCAGCGTCCAGTGCAGGCCATGGGCTGCCATGGTGGGCGGGGCCATCACCTGTCTGTCAGCAAGGGCGGAGAAAGCCATTGGTCCGTTGAAAAAAGTGGGAAAAGCCATTGGTCAGTCAGAAAAAGGCGGGAAAAGCCCTCAGTGTGTCAAAGGCCTTGGTCAGTCAGGACAGGTGGGAAAAGCCCTCAGCAGCTGAGAAGAGGTGGGAAAAACCCTCAATTGGTCAGTCAGGACAGGAAAAGCCTTCAGTGGCTGAGAACAGGTGGGAAAAGCCCTCAATTGGTCGTTTAGGATAGGAAAATCCCTAACTGGATGAGAACAGGCAGGAAAAGCCCTCACTTGTTCAGCTGGGATAGGAAAAGCCCTCAGCTGATCAGGAAGGGTGGGAAAAGCCCTCAGTCAGTCAGAAAGGGTGGGAAAAACTCTCAATCATTCTGGAAGGGTGGGAAAATCTTCAGTCAATTAGGAAGAGTAGGAGAATGCCTTGATTGATCAGGAAGAGCAGGAACAGCCATTAGTTGGTCTGGAAGGGTGGGAGAAGGCCTCTGTTGGTCAGTCAGGCAGGGCAGGAACATCTCGACTTTGGTTTCTGGAGAAAATTTCTGCTTTTTCTCTCTGACCTGTAGTTTGAGCTCAGATCATGAGTTTTACATCCAGCACACAGAAGAGCCATTTCTAATTTCTGGGGCAACCTCTTTTTTCTCTTTTTAACAGGGCTTCTTCCCTATCCAGAGAAGCTGGACTGACTTGCACCAGCCTTCATGGAGGAGTACGGCCTGTCTTCCACTGAAATGCCAGCTGGAAACCAGGCCAGCTTCAGGGAAATAAGTCAGTCTGGTCAGGAGAGCCACATCCCCAGGTAAAAAATGTGAAAAATTGCACCTATATTCTCTTTCTGTGGTAATGCTTAAGTAGGTAGAGCACCATTGCACCTAACAGGCTCATGCTAAAGCAAAAACATAATCCAATACAAAAACAAATGGGCTCTTAGACTGCAAACAGCACCTTCATTCCCTCAGACCCCTCCAAAAAGTCTGTTGCTGCAGACAGAAATACAGAAAACTGTAACAAAACAAGCATACTGAATTACATCAACAAAAAGCCCTCGTCAATTTTTAAAGAGTCTTTCTGCACACAGTATATCAGCCTCAGCAGCTAGAGCAGTCTGGGAGCATCATGAAGGTATTCTTAAAAGAAAAGAATATTAACATTATTATTTGGAGAATTCTTGGTCTCTGGCTCATGACCTCAACAATGCACAGGTCTAAATTTTGGAGTATGTTATTATGTTTATTACATTGCAGATTTTTATTTGTAGCTGTTCCTTTTGTGTATCTTGTTACCTTGCTGAAGGTGCTACTATATGAATCTTTTATGCTATTTATGTTGAAGATCTGTTCCCCTTCTATATAGAAACAAGTATCCACTCTGCTGCAACCTGTCAGAAATGATCAGGCAAACCCTGTGAGCTGTGCAGCACCTTCTCTTTCTCTGCTCAGATGTCATTGTTAACTAAACCACAGGGAATTTTAAGTAGATAAACTTGGCCAGTGTCATATGTTTGCTTATAAAAATTCAGATAATCTCTGCAAAAGAGACAGAATATCAGCAGGGGGTACATGGAGACTTCCTGTCCTCTTCCTCCTGGTTTGCATTTTACATATTACATTTCCAATCTCTGTTGGCTAGCAAATGGGGAAGTTGGGATTGGAACAGAAACCTGGATTTGCAAATTCTGCAGCAAACTTTGGAGTACATCTGGAATATTAAGATAGTTACATTGGACAGAATCAAATGAATAAGTAAAATATTTATGTCTATCAAAGCAATGACGTGATTTAGAATTCCTATCTGTTCTTTCATCCATCTGCCCATACAGATTTTTATTGTCTTCAACACTAATTTTTGTTATGCTGGAGCTTTAAATTGCTCTAAAAATATATAATCTAGTTTCAGCAAAGTGGAGAGAGTGTGGAAGCTGAGCTATAAAATGGAAGAAGCATATTCAGGGGATAGAAGGGAGCTTTAATGACAGCTCATTATTGTTTAAGGCGTCTCTGCTTGATTTCAAAAATCATTCTTGCTGATTTGAGATAATTCATGTTGTGTGGCATGCACTGGTATTGACTCATCTTTTCTCTATATATTACTTAATGACAGAATTGGACTGTGCTGATGAAGCTTTGAGCTAAAATAAGTTCCATGAATTCTTTAATTCCTACCTAGACTTATGACAGTGTAGAGTACACTTGTAATTTTCAGGACAGCTGAAGTGCTGGAGTCAGATTGCTTATGAAAATAAAAAGCATCTGTCATAACACTCAAACCAGCCTGGAGCTTTGCTGTAAGGGATCTGCTGCAAGGCTACTTTGTCTTTTTAGGTGAAAGATACAGATTTTATTCTTTCCATGGTGTGTTGAGACTGAGCCTTCATGTAATTAAAATCCTTAACAGTTTGTTCAGGGCAGCAGATCAAAAGGTTAATGTGCAATGGTACAACAGGAAGTATTTGTACTCTTGAACACTTTTTAAATTTATAGCATTTAAAAACAACTTTGCCAAAAACGTGGCCAAAGCCAATATTACCTCATTTATAGTAAAACATTAATCATTAGTCACAAACCAGCCAGTTGGTCTAAAAGTTCAGCTGGTGAAAAATATGATGGTTACAGGATTCAATAGAAATATACTTTAAATTGTGTCCTCTAGTCATGCATCTGGAATGGAAAGGCAATGGTTTTAGCAAAGCTGAGCAAAACAAAACTAAAAAACAAAAGTGTTCCTCCACATTTCTGAAACAAATGTATGCTCTAAGCAGTTTTGGCTTACATGATTTTTGGAAGAGTGGGGGTAGTTGATAAAACTTGAAGTAGAACTAGATTTTATCATATGATCTGTGTCATTAATTGTCTTTGTTTCAGTTCTGAGGTTCTTGAAGCAATAGAAAATGTTATCCAAGGTGTACTTCAAAGCTTGGCCCAAAGAAAAGCACCTGTTCTCACAGTGGCTAAGAGAACAGACTGGAGGAACATAGAGTAAGTAGTAAATATTTAAAAGTCCTGCCTTCTATTAATATAAATGCCATGAATATTAATTTGATTATGTAACTTCCAGAAAACTTAATCATAAATAATCATTCTATAAGCATTAGAATCAATAAATAATTTTAAAAAGTAATGGACAAATAAAAAGTAATGCTTAGTAACCACTAGGAACAGGCATCGTGTATTAAGTAATAGCAGACCATAGCATAAAGGGAAATGTAAAACTACTGTAATAGGGGTTGGAAAGGAAAGGGAGGTCCCATAAACAATCCTTTTCTGGAAGCAGTAGAAACCAGAAATGATAGGTTGTGTTAGAGTGAAAAAACGTGGTTTAGGCTGGAAGAAACTACTGGCAATTCTGTTCTCCAAATCCTTTGAATGCTTCCTCTTTTCTTTTTTTCTGCTTTCCCTTATGGTATCTTATTTCTTAAAATTATCATGATAAACTTATCCTTTTATTCTTCAGAAAAGATGCATCTCACCTCTCCTTGCTGTGTTTCTTCCCTGTGTGTTGTGTGCTGAGTTCATTACCAGCAAAATAAAGCAAAATAGTGTTTCCAGTATGTTCTCTAACTTTCAGATCTTATGCCAGCTTATCTAGACAGGACCAGGGAAAAAGAAACCTGTCCTCCTTTACAGCACACTCTGTGATTTGTAGAAGTTCCTTGTGCAATGGTATTTTTCCAAGGAGCTCATTTAAACTGAAAATCCCCAAACCTGAGAGATTAGCTGATTTCTACAATACATAAGCAAAAGAATAAAGGAAGACACAAATCTATCTCTGGCCTTGTAAAGGCTTTGGACATGAGTAGGTTGAAGGATATTCAGATTGATAAGATTGCAGAGGTGCTTGTAAGTGGACACATTACAAACATTTAAGGTTGAGGTAGCACAGCAAACTTTCCAGGCATAACGCTTTGGTGGAATACTCACTTAATGAGAACAATAAACTTCTGCCAATCAAAAAACCTGAGGAGCCTGAAGGTAATCAGTTAACTGAAAGGCTTGTAGGTTCCAGGGAATTTAATGGTTTGTGTCTTGATAGTTTGACAAAAATGTTTCACTCAGATGTCTGTAAAATTAAAATACTCTAACAAAGTTTTGCAATTTTTGGCAGTCTTTGGGGAAATGACATTCCATGCTAGGAAAACAAATGTGAGCTGTTAGTTACCATCTGAACACATATGGGGGGAAATGTTCAAATTAAAACGAGTTAAGATCACAGTATGTTAAAAATAAGAGTCATCAATCACATTAAAAAGAGCAGAACCATTATTTCTGATGGAGAAGTGTAATCTCAGATATGTCTTACAGAATACTACTCTGCTGGAGTAAGCAGAGTCCTGGGAAGGATTGGAGCGATCCAGGTTTGACCTGAGAGCAGTTCAGGGGAGTCTTGATTACAGTTTTCCTCCTTTTCAGTTACAATGTTGGGAGCAGACAACAGAAAAGCAAAAATAACTTTAAAATGTTGCAACACAAAGGCAATAAAGTTACTTTAAAGCTGGCAGGAAGATGCTACATTGGGCTGTCCCTGTAGATTTGTGCAGCGTGTGTGCTCTGCCACCCAAAGGATGCATGCAGCAAAACCTGGGACAAACCAATCTGGAAACATGATGTGGTTTGAGACAAAATTATAGCCATTGAACCACCAGTACTTCTTAAAAGTACACACAAAACTGAAATGAAGAAGAATGCTTTAAAGATAGAACTACCATGGCATATAAAGCACCAATATAATTTAAAGTAAAATAATGAAGTGTCCTTAAGAAAATAAGGACACTGATTCTTTTGGTAATTATGTGCAGCTTCCCATGTAAAATGGTGAAGCATGAAATAGTGGAGCTCATTTAGGTTAAGCAACTGTTTAGAGAGCAGGATTGACTGCATTTTTGTTTTCCACACTTAATAACAGAATAAAGTTAAGTTATTCTGATAAAAATTTAAGGGCATAAATTAGATAACATTGTTGTATTCTGAAATAGTAACCCTTTTCTATACAGTCTACATCAGAAAGTCACTTGTGTCAGACTTGGTTTTTATAAGAATTATTTTAATAATGATTCTTATTTTTTCTTCTCATACTTGCCTTTGTTTTCATAAGTAATACTGATGCTGATATATTAACAGTTCTAAACACGTATAAAATACTTTTATTGTGTCCTCTTTTGTCTGCAAACTTATCCCCTTTATGCTTTAATTCAGTCTTGAAGCATCTTCTTGATAAACTCTTTCCTGCCTTTTTTCCTTTGGCCACCCCAACCTCTCCCATGTTGTTGGTTTCTGTGCTGAGTCTGAAAACAGCACTGGTGCATTTGATTATAGGAAAGGGGTTTCTGAGTCTGAGTTACCTTCCAGAGATCAAAATTACATGTACTCAGGGAGTTTGCAGTTTATTGTATTTGTTTGCCATATGTCAGATTTAAAGATTCTGTAGGTCTACAGATGATACCACAGTGTACTACAAAACAGATAAGAAGTGACTGCCCTCAATCAGCAAAAAAATTTGGTAAGTTAGAAAAAAGTCCAAAGCACAGTTCTTGGACTTTTTTCTTTTTTTCCTTACTTCCCAACTTCATTGAAAACACCCAAAAATTAAACTATTATGCACTACAGTTTGGAAGTGTGGGGCTGATATAAGCTGATACTGTGATCAGCCAATCAGCTTTTCTCTTCTTTCCTCTATTAAATTCTAGTGAGTGACAGTGAAATTAATACAATATTCCTAAGAGTTTCTTCCCTCCTTTAATGGATATCAACTAAAGGCATATTCAAAAGGTCTTAATGTAAAAACATCACCCCCTCTTCAAAAAGCTGGCCAGGAAAGTAATCTTGGAATACAGACAATAAGCTCATTTCTTTTTCTAAGTCAGTCATTTCATTTCTTGGCCTGCACATTAGAGAATACATTCCCTCACTTAACTCTCTCCTATTTTTTCTCATTATGCTAGAAATTGATGAGTCTATTGATTACAGTACAGTTTCTCTGTATTTTCATATTAAATTACATTCCAAAATCTCAATTATGGGACAAAATATAGTTTAATATAAAGACAAATGATTGTATATGCATTTCTGAAAATTGATGGAATATTTTGTAAAACATATTTTTTTCAGCTCTGATGCTCAAAATATTATCTATGATCTATAAGATGGTGCAGAGCAACACTTATGCAACTAAAAGGTAACAGGCTCAATTTCTGCAAATTCAAATAAAGCTGTGTTTTAAGTATGTTTTTGTGAAAATCAACCTCTAGGATGTAAACCTGTAGGATTTCTGTACATAGAATGCTTTAGGTCTGCTATATAACCAATATGTTATATGGAATGCTCTATATAACTATGCTCTTTATAAAATTCCCTTGAGCCTGCAGCTATTTCAGTATTATAATTACAAATATTATATTTTGTCTTGATAGAGATATATATTATTCAGATACTCTACTGTTTGGTAGCCAAAGAATTGTGGACCAAATAATCGATGACATTTCTTGCATGCTTAAGATACCTCGGAGAAGTCTACATGTAGTAAGTGGATTCTTATCAATGTTTTCATCATTATTTCCAAATCTTATTAAACTGAAAGGGGAAATATCACAAAAAGTTATCAACTGGAATTAAATAGTTAAAATAAAAAGTCTCATTGGTGCTAATGAAACCTAGTTATGTTTTATTGTGGCACTCAAAAGGTTTCTTTTTTCACAGAAAATTCATAGTTTGCTTTTTCCAAAGGGTTTGGGACAAACAGCCAGCTAAAATCCCAGGGGTTGTTATCATCTAGTGAAAGTGGTGTTTAAACTTCAGAGTGCAAGACTCCAGAGTTCAGCAGCTTGTACTCAAATGAATTGCTAACTTGGGGGCTAAATGAAAACCTGAAGTGCATTGGAAGTGTAACAACCTGTCAAATTTACTTGTATCTCATGTCTTACAAGAGTTCCTTTGTATCTAAAATTATTTATTGCAAGTAAGGTTTTATGTCTGTGAGGACAAAACATTGCTTAGTTTTTAACAGGCTGATGGCAGTGAATCACTGCTTAGTACCAGTCAGAATTCTTTTCAGAGATTTCTTGCTTTGTCTGTGCAATATAGTAACTTCCCATTTATTCTGTACAACTTACTATTCTTTCCAGCTGTCTACAACTCAAGGTTTTGTTGCTGGTAATTTAAGTTACTCTGAGGAGGATGGTACGAAAGTGAATTGTACCTGCAGTGCAACAGTATGTATTATAAACCACAAACACAATCCATTGCATCTGCCTGTACATGATATTCTGCACTTCTTGTAGCTCAGGTTACTGTGTACATTTATTACACAAACCTCTTCTTGGGGCAAATTGAGGCATTACAACCTGGTGAATGAAACAGATGAAAATATTGCTGAACTGTATTGTAAATCTGAAGCTCAGCTTTAGACTCACCAGGAATAAATCTTTGGATATGGTTTTTAGCACTACCTTCTGCCATGGCAGCCTTGCAGAGGAAGGTGTATATATGATGTACCTTAGACTTTATACTACAGTGTTCTGTCAAATGAGTGCTCTTGAACCAAAGAATCCTGAGCACTCTGAACAGCATTTCTGTCACACCAGATTGAATTCTGGCAGAGTGAGAAAACAAGTCACAAGTGGTTTAAGGGGATGAGATTCAACTGGCCTATTCCTAAAAACTTTTTTTACAGCAGTGCACAGTATGAAAGTAGGAATAGAACTCAGACTTGCTGAGTACTGTCACAGTTTTCTGAAAAATATGTTCATTCATAAGCCTTAGTTGGTCACTTCAAAATTGAAAGATAACCTTAGCTGCCCATTACACTTTGTTTGTAAGCATAAAGTCCCCTGTTACTGATCTCCATATTTTGATTTGCTGAGTTGTTCCACCCTGGCACTGGGGGTGATTTACAGTCAGAAGTTAAAACAGACCACACACTTCCATACATTCTCTTTGACCAAGTTCTTCCCCCAGTTCCTGTTTTCTTATCCATATGCTTGCCAGATTGAGCCAATCCTAACAGGAGATGTAAAGTAAACATTACCATATCTTCAAGTTGTTGCTCCAAAGTACTCATAAAATCTGGTTATAGGTCAGTAAAAGAATGAATTTAATGGTCTTCCAAAAAGAATGTTTAAGTATTTTAGGTCTGTATTAAATTTGCAATCTTCACATGAAGCAGACTTTTTTTTTCTGGCTAGGACAGATAAAACATTAACCAGGATATTATCTCCATCATGCCCATACAATTAACAATTCTCTGCAACATTTTCTGCAACAATTTTCGGCACAAACACTTTCAAAAAGCATCTTCTTGTGACAGGAGGACTCCTAAACCACCACCATACAATAGTGCAGATGAATGGTTGAATACACTTGTAAAGAAGTGAAAATGTCAGAACTGATCTTGCATATAGAGGAGGAATGGTTGTTTCAGGATGAAATCGTGTCCTTCATTACCTAATGTTGTTATTTTAAAATATATCATTTTCTCTATTTAAAATGATTAATCTCATTTTTGTTGTTTTAGGCAGTCACTGTGCCATCTAATGTTCAAGGAATTAAAAGTATCCTTTGAGCAAGAACTCTAATCATAGACGAAAAAAAAATAAAGTAAAAACAAGGAGTATTCCAAGTTAAACAATGTTCTGGTACTTTTTGCTTTCCTTATTGGCTCTGAAATTGAGTCATGATCACTGCTCTTGGCTCCAGAACAGGTATTTTGGAGCAGTTGGTTTGAATTGATTGGTGTGATGGATCATTTTACACGCAGCTAGCCTTAACACAGAAGATTTAACCTCACATGCCAAATTTATATTAATTGTAGAAAAAGATGCAACTTTTCAGAGACTCTTGGATGATGACTTCTTCAGTAAAGTGTCCCCATGTATCATGATCACGGTATGCATCTTGCGTTTCATATCCTCCAGCTACACCTAATTTAAGGAATAGTTTAGCATTGTAGAGCTGCTCAAACTTGGGCAAAAGGCCACAATAAAATTAATATGAAACATATTTAACAATCATTTAAAAAATTTAATTATCCTCATAGAAATATGAAATACACATTCTAAAGACTTATTTCCTCCAAACATCTCCTTAGAGCTTGGTAGCTTATCAGCTTCCTGTGCTGCTGCAAAATTGCTGCTCAGTCTCAGAAAGGCTCAGCTGTTGAGTGACCTTTTGTCCTTCAGGACCTGAGATTTTGCAAACCCAAATGAAACAGAATTGGTTGATTTTGGATTGTACTGAAAGAGCTACAGAGCCAGGGGAATTAACAGGAATGTGTAAATGAAATATGCATACAATGAGGAAAGAACATTTCCCCGTTCCTAAGAGAGATAAGCACTCCTGCTATGCCACAAATGGTCCAGCTTCAGTCAGTCATAGCAAGAACTTGTTTAATATTGTTCCATTTGTGACATAAATATTCTTTTAAGGTAAAAAAGTGGCCTTCTTACACCAGCCTATGCAGACACCAGGGTACATCTATACAACAACTCCCAGACCTTATAAATTAACCTCTTGAACAGAGGAATGCCTTATGCTTCTGCAGTGCCCATAATCCAGAACACCTGTCCAGCTGCTCCCAGCCTGGCCCTCCCCCTGCACAAAGCCAAAATAGGAGCACAGAACTTTCCCTGCAAAACAGCTGCTGGACAAACGTTTCTGCCAGCATTTTGTTTGTTTGCTTGCTTTTAAATGGCAAATGTAAACACATATGTAGCCAGATGTTGTTTCAGTTAATTTAAAACCATCTGCTTTTCTTTTATTTCTTTAGGGAAGAGGCATACCAGATCTTAATACACGACTTTTGGTCAGGAAGCTGTGGGATTCTTTTCAAATTCCTATTTTCACCCTTATGGATGCAGATCCACATGGTAAATCTGTAGAGGTTCAAAGGCATAAAAGTAAAGCAAAATTTGTTTAGAATGTCTTTTCTCACTCTTATGGGAAGGTTCTGAGAGCTCAGAAATCTGAGAGAATCAGGTGATGTATCTACATTGATCCCACCTGAAGTTAGGGAGATTACTGCAAAGTGAGAAGCAGCTGCTCAAAGAAATAGTATTAAGAGATATGAATTATTCAGCATAAAGAAAGACATTTTTAATATTAGATGTTGGACAATGTGTAAAAGAGCTGATTATCCTTGGGTTTGAATTGACTACATAGATAGTGTAAAACATTTAACAATTTGAAGGTGCATGCTGAAATTCTGATTGTTTTGACATAATCTAAAAATATACGCAAACCGTAAGAACCTCACTAATCATAAAGACCTAACTGTCGTGCCATAAAACTGAATTTTTAAACAGTCTCCTTAAACATGCTCATTGTGCAGACAAACAGACACTTGACTTTTGCTATTCTGCAACCCAGGTGTAGAAATAATGTGCGTCTACAAATATGGATCTGCGGTGAGTATATTTTTTCCCCTTTAAATATGTTGTTTTAAATATGTCCTGGAAGCTAGAATGCATGAAGTGCTAATGGGTACTGCCTTTTAACATTTGCCTTTTAACACTTTGTTTCAACACAAAGAGGTGATTTTTAGGCCTTGTGTGTCTGCAGAAACAGCTTTGTCCTGCAACAAAAAGAAACTGGATATTAATGCCAGGTGCTTCTTTTAACTATATTTCACAGTTTTTCTCTGCTGCATAGGTGGTTTTCAGACAGTCCAAATAGAAAAGGGTTCACCATTTGACTTTGTTTCTGCCTTAGAAGAGGAATGAAGGAGGAACTAATTGTGAGATGGGGGATTCGCCACAAAATCATATTATGTTGGTAAAGATTTTGTTCTGGAGTGAGAATTTGCTTAGGGATACTTGTGTTAGTGTGGAACATTAAGGAAGAAGCAGCAAGAGAAAGCAGAAAGTGTTATGATGTTACATGGCTACAGACAAGGTATGGAAACACGATAAGGAAGGCAGGCAGATAAAGGTGAAGGCAGAGGGCAGGAGCAAATGGATGAACTGTTCAGTAGAGAAATGGAAAAAGATCATCCCAAGTTAAACTAAAGATCACTGAATGTTATAGCTGACCTTTCTTGTTTTAGTCCATGTCCTTTGAGGCCCATCATCTCACTGTTCCCTCCATCAAGTGGCTTGGTCTCCTTCCATCTGATCTCAAGAGGTGAGTTATTTCCCCAAAAGAAACAGAAGTATCACTCTGCTTCATAGACAGGAAATGCAGTCTGATATACTTAACAAAAATCCATTTAAATCCATTATTCTTTTCCTGCATTATTTTGGCTTAATATAAAGAAATAAGTTGGACAAATATATTTTTAAGTGTGTGAGAAAATTTAAGAATTTTATTTTCTTTGCAGATTAAACATATGCAAAGATGCCCTGATTCCATTTACAAAGCAAGATGAAAATAAGTTAGCAAGTATTCAAAAGAGACCTTACATTGCTTGTCAGCCACTGTGGAAAAAAGAGGTACATATAAACCTGCTGTTTTCTATTTCTTACTCCCCACGGGACAAATCCTATATCTGACAACCTCTTAGGATAGCAGAACCAGTCAGACTTTGTAGCTCTGAGAGAAGGAAAGATTGAGAAAGCTCATGCCCTGGGATGTGTTTCTGAACCACTTTATAGTTCTACATGCACATACAATGAGTGGATGGAATTTTCTTACTTATCTTCCTACATATGTTAAAATTTTTCCTCTTTTTTCTCTTTTAGCTGGAAATTATGGCAGCATCTAAACTGAAGGCTGAAATTCAAGTTTTAACTTCTCTCTCATCAGATTACCTGTCCAGAGTCTATCTACCAAACAAACTGCAGTTTGGTGGATGGCTATGAATGTTGGTCTGCAAATGAAATGTTTTTCTACATATTGATTTTTTTTAACTGCACTTAGGGAAGAAAAGTGCTAAGACAAAGGAGCAGCTGTCAGTTTCTTGTTTAGTTTATCACTGTGCCTAGAGTATATTTTTCTCTTTTTCTTTGTTCAAATCATAAGAGTAATTATGATTTTTGCAGAGTAGTCCTACTTCCATTCTGTGGTTTCTGCTGTGAAGCAGTGCCAAATGCAATGGTACACAAGAAAAGATAATGAAATATGTTCTTTTTGGCCAGAAAAATGTGAAGTTCAAAAATGTATCCACAAATTGTTTTGCCTTCTGTCTTAAAGCAAAAGATGATACTTTTTATTTTTGAAGGGAGTGAAAGACTTTGTTAAGAATTTATTGCACATGCCTCGTTTTGGATTTTTTTTTTCCAAGTACAGCATTGTGGGGTTTTGTAAATTTAGACCTAAAAGCCAGAAACAATTCCTTACTGCATATCTCACATAAATCTTCCAACAATCAAATTACTATTTGTCTTCAATGAAAAAATAAGAAAGCAGATGTTACTAATTAAAAATTTAATAAACAATCCTGTTAACAATGTGCATCATAACAGAATACCTTGTTCATTTTATTTATTTAGTTGGCTCTAAAACACTAAAGAGAAGCAGAAAACTGGTGATTAAAGTGTACAATAATTTTTATGCAAGGGAGCCAGATTGACCCCATAAATAATACCTCCAAAATTGATCTCTGCACTCATTAGCATGGATATTACAGACGATATTTTCAATGGATTTATCTAGCTGGGTTTTTTAATCGCTGCTTCATCGGTATTAAATTCAAATGAAACGTCCTTTTTATTTACTGTACAGTGGCAGAGTTACAACTGAGTAGTGATGGCTGGAGTCCAGGTTCTGTAATCCCAGTGAATACAGGACCGATCCAGCAGCAGCTGTACCACAGGAGGGTCACCCGCGGCTCAGGGAGATCCCAAAAAACACCCAACTCGCAACGCCTCCTGCCGCTCCGGGAAAGAAACCGGGATCGGCACTTTGGCTCTGACGGGAGCGCCGGGGAGGGAGCGAGGACCGGCCGGAACGCAAGCCCNGGGCCGGGCTCGGGTTTCCCGGGGCGGCCTCGCTGCCTCAGCCGCGGGGTGCCAGCGAGGGGCTTGGTGGTGTTGGCTCTGCCACGGCCCGGCTCGAGAGGGATCCGCGGCAGGGTGGGCAGCCAGGAGGTGTGGGGGATCCAGCAGCAACGAGAAGTGTCTCTTTATTTATTTCTTTTATTATATTTTCTTTGGTATATTTGTATACCCTGGATGCCTCCCAGGGGCGTGCTGGTGTGGTGGCTGCGGTGAGACGCCCCGGGCACGCTTGAGGGCCTTGCAGGACTCAACCTTTTACTCGTTCGCAGGGCAAGGATGAGTCTGTTCGGATCAACGTCGGGGTTTGGTACCGGAGGTACCGGCATGTTCGGCAGCACGGCAGCAGATAACCACAACCCGATGAAGGTACGTGTGTCAGCCCCCCGTGCTGCTGTGTGTGTCACAACAGGACCTACTGACTCATTCGATAGATGCAATAAGAGTTTAGTTCACAGTTTTCAAACGTGGCAAATTTTGTTCTGTCTCCTGTCCTTTATAGGATATTGAAGTAACATCTCCACCTGATGACAGCATATCTTGTTTAGCATTTAGTCCACCAACGCTGCCGGGTAATTTCCTTATTGCAGGATCATGGGCAAATGATGTAAGTACTCTCAGTTAGACATACAGAATAAAGTGCCTAAACTGCAAAACGAGATCCAAAAAGCTTGTGCAGGGCACCTGAAAACCTAACTTGTTGAGGAACTGCAAAATTTATGTCTGGTACCAAGGCACTAAGTTTGCCATAGGCGGTAAATCATCTACTTTGACAGTGTAAACCCAAAAAGATTAAGCTATTGATTAAGTTATCATAACAAGTTTTTTTAGTGAAGGATGAGATCCCAGGTTCTTCCCAGGCAGGGAGGGAAGACAAATGTGGGCATGTTTTCTAACTGTTGTGTTCTGCCAAGCTGAGGGTTAAGGGTTCTCCAGGACAGTGTGCTGAGGGCTTACAGGTTTGCAAGGTACTCTTGCTCTAAAGGTTAAAGAAACATAAGCAGGAAAAATNTAAGGGTTCTCCAGGACAGTGTGCTGAGGGCTTACAGGTTTGCAAGGTACTCTTGAGGTGGAGATTGAAGTTGTGGGGTTGAGTTCTGCTCTAAAGGTTAAAGAAACACAAGCAGGAAAAAGGAGGTTTCACTATTTCTGAAAAAAAACCAGAGTTTGGTGTTTCTAACCATACTTTTTGTTGGATAAACTAAGGCTGGGGTCTTCAAGACAAGTTTTTTTAAGTTCTTGTTAATATGTTACTTCTGCATTTGCTTCTCCTGCTGCAGGTTCGCTGCTGGGAAGTTCAGGATAACGGACAGACAATTCCAAAGGCTCAGCAGATGCACACAGGGCCTGTACTAGATGCCTGCTGGAGTGATGTATGTTCTTATTTAAAAACAAATGCACATTTTTTACCAAAAGTCTAAATAAATTGGTGTGTGGTTTGTAGGCAGACGAGTGCCACATGTAGCTGCAGCCCATGGTTATTGTAGAGACTTAAATTGCTGTAAATGTGTGCTGTGTCCTAATGGGATGGACTGGCACGGATGTAAGAAGGCTAAAAGTGAATTTAAAAGTTAGGAGTGTATTAAAAAGCTAAGTAAAAGCCAGCACCATTTGTTCTTTTATGACATAGTTATAAATAAATTTGGGGTTATGTTTCTTTGTCTTGCAATCCCTGTACATGTTACATTGATGTTACACTGTTACTAGAAGAGAATGAGACTTGACTGTTTTCCAGTAGAGCCAGTTAATCTCTTGGGCTTATTCTTGTTTTTTAGGATGGGAGTAAAGTATTTACTGCTTCCTGTGATAAAACTGCCAAAATGTGGGATCTCAACAGTAATCAAGCAATTCAGATTGCACAAGTAAGTAAAGTCCAAAGTACTAAATGGGATTTTTCTTTTTTTCTTAAAAGCTACCTTTCTAATTTTTATATTTTTGAGATAGGTGCACCTGAACAGGTGATCATAGTGATTCAAAAACCCTGTTTCCTCTGTTTTACTTAAGAGAGCTCTTTCCACTGATCTCACCAAGTCACCCTGCTGCATTAGAGAGGAAAACAATTTTAAGAAGTCACTCAATTCACTTCACAAATACCAGCTTCCTGCTGCAATAAAAACAGGGATTACAATTTGCATTCTCAAATTAGAAATTAACATCTGTAGAATATATAATTGTGGTGACTAGAAATAGTTACCAGTTATAATTTAAGAAGAGTTAGTCTCTAATAATTGCTTCTTGTATGTGTTTGTCCTTCCTTCCTTCAGCATGATGCTCCTGTGAAGACTATCCATTGGATTAAAGCACCAAATTACAGCTGTGTGATGACAGGAAGCTGGGATAAAACATTGAAGGTATGATTTTTACCTGAACAAGTGGACACAAAGTGTGCTAGTAATCTGTGTATAAAACTATATATGTGAAGTGAAAATACTTTATTAGCTCTGATAATTAATAAGTAGCCTCACTGCTGAGAGTTGCACTACGTGGTGCCAGTTATGTTCTCTCTCCTGTAGTAATTTTAAGTGTATCCTGAGCTCCGAGTATAAGTTTGTTTATTTCTCTGTTCCCTCCAGTTCTGGGATACTCGTTCACCAACACCTATGATGACACTGCAGCTCCCTGAAAGATGTTACTGTGCAGATGTGGTAAGTCAGGATGTGTGGTAAACTGGTGCCAGCTGGATAACTGGATAACTGCTGGAGTAGGATTAAGTTTTGGGGGCTTCTCTAGGACAGTACTTGAATACTGTTAGTGTTTGATCTTTGTGTGATTTTAGTCGTAGAACATAATCTGTTCTTCTTGATCAGGCCCTGGAAAATAGGGATTTTCATCATAAAAAACACACTTAGTGTCTTTTTAACATCACAAAAATCAGCATGAGGGCTGACCTACCCTTAGTTCTGGGCACGTTTGTAAACCACCATTGCACTTCACACTGGGAGAGTCAGCTGATAATTAGGAGATTTTTGGTGTGTTTAATTTCTCAGTGGCAGGGCAAAACTGACTTGCTGTGTTTGAAGACACATGAATAAATCTTCTTTATCTGCTTCCTATTTCCCTCCCTCTCATTCCTTTACATTCTTCAGGGTGTTCTACTATGCAATTAACACAAATGTCTCTCTTCCAACCTGTTTTACAACCTTATCCAGGTTCATCCTATGGCAGCTGTGGCCACTGCAGAGAGGGGTTTGATAGTCTATCAGTTAGAAAACCAACCTTCTGAATTTAGAAGAATAGAATCTCCTCTTAAACACCAGGTAAATAATAATATTTATTGTGAGTGTATTTATATAGATTGTTGGCATTTTGCAGTGTTTGCAGGTTATCTTAGTATGACAATGACCTGATTTGCCATTGATCTTTTGCTGATCTCCACAAGGATTTAGAAATTTAAATGCTGCTGCCCAAATTCTCACTAGAATTTGACCAATCCGTTGACCTTGTTAGTGGTTTTGCTTTACCTTGCACTGATGTCTGTAATGTTTTGTGTCCCTGTGGAAAAGATACCTCTGTCTAAAATTCCTTTGTATCTTTCTCAAATTCAGCATCGCTGTGTTGCTATTTTCAAAGACAAAGTGAACAAACCAACTGGATTTGCCCTTGGAAGTATTGAAGGGAGAGTAGCTATTCATTATATCAACCCCCCAAATCCGTAAGTAATTACTAAAACATCCTGTCTTTATTGCTCAGTTCACCATGATGAAAGTAAATGCCTTTTTTTTTTAAAAAAAATTATTTCTTTCCCAGTGCAAAAGATAATTTCACTTTTAAATGCCATCGCTCCAATGGAACAAACACATCAGCACCTCAGGACATCTATGCTGTGAGTATCCAACATGTACCATCTATCATACATACACTGTACACTCCTAATGTAAAATTGGCTCTGAATTGTTTGTTCTCCTTGACCTTTTATCTTGCCTAAAGTTATCTTAGGCATGTTTAAAGACCTGTCATAGTCATAAGAGGAAAGACAAATTTTTATACTTGCCATAAAACAAGCGCTAGATCAGCCTTTAGTTGAATCTTCTTGTCAACAAGTGGAGTTGACACTTGTTAATTTTGCAGATATTGAATCAATAGTTGTGTAATAGCATTATGCATTGAATTATTAGGTACTAGACAAAAAAAATGGTGCTTTTCTTGTTGCTTTGGTGGTTTTTCTTTGGTTGTTTTTTGGGTTTTTTTCTTCAAAAATATATCTGAAAATATTTTTAAAAATTAAGAGTTGTATCCAGTTGAAATTTTATGTATTTATTCTTATAGGCTTCAGGCCATCTGCTATGAGTGTTCTGATCGCCTGTTGCTGTGTGTGGTGTTTCACATGGTGTTTTGTGTGGTCATGCAGGTCAATGGGATAGCATTCCACCCTGTCCATGGTACTCTGGCCACAGTAGGGTCTGATGGGAGATTCAGCTTTTGGGATAAAGATGCCCGAACAAAGCTAAAAACCTCGGAGCAACTGGACCAGCCAATATCTGCTTGTTGTTTCAACCATAATGGCAATATATTTGCTTATGCTTCCAGCTATGATTGGTCAAAGGTAAGAAAGGTTTAGACTCATGTTCATATTTGCAGTTGACAACTAAGACTCTTTTTCCTGTGAGGCTTTTGCTGTTCTTTATAAATAGTAGCTGAATCTTTCTGATTTCTCAGAAAACTTAAAAAGGTCGTTTTGGCCACCTGATGAAGTTTAACACTGAAACTGTGAATTTGTGGTGTTTTAGCTTCAGCTGGACAAGATTGCTAAGCAAAATACTGGTTGGCAAATGTGGATGAGCAAAATGTAAATTCCCTGATGAGAGGTTGCTGTGGTTGCTCACACACATTGTGCCGTGGGCAGTGTCACAGGGCAGTGTGGCACCCTAACAACTTCCCACAGAGCTTGTGAAATGCACATCTCTGCTGCTTGTGCAGGAGAAAGAAGCTGTGACTGATTATAAACACCCCAGTGTTTAAATGCCCTCTATTAAGTTTTCACTGCCACTCAGTGAGGCTTTTTGATGGTGCTTATTTATGTATTTCTCTTCCAGACTTGACAATACAGATGCAGCAGAACCACAGCAAACCATAAACTGTGGAAAATCGATACTTCCTAATAGTTTAAGAAGGGAAGGCAGCAAGCTCGAAATATAACTAATTTTCATGGTGCTTGAAGGATAATGTTCCTCGTGGTTTTGAGTGAAATGAATGCAGAAATCACATAGATTAATTCGACTGCATGTCACAAAGGGCAACATTTAAATTCACTGCACTGTATTTAATCCTCTGCCCTAAATATTTGTTGGTGCCAGGGCAGATGAATTCTTCAGTTCCAATGCTTGGGTAGACTGCAATGGTATCTTTCAGTAAACCAGTATTAGGTAGTAAAATCAGTTGGTGCTAAGTGCTAACCTTCCTTCCCAGAACCATGTCTTGTCCACAGCGTTGGTAATTTCCAACTTGCATGTTGGACTTCCTTAGCTTTATTAGTGTTTACTCTCCCTGATTTGGGTACTTGGGTATTAATTTGGTAATGTGTATGCAAATTATATGAATATGCAAAACCAGCACATTTGCATCTGCAGTTGGGGAACAGAAAGCTCTGCAGTTGGCTGTAGAACTTGGGCTTCACCTTGAGAAAATATGACCTTATGGCATTTAAAAGGTAGAAAATATAAAGTGAAGCTGGGTGACCATTAAAAGTTTAGTTTCTTCTCTGTCTAGAATGACATTTAAAAGAAATCATATTGAGTTCTTAGGCTGCATCTGTGAAGTAGAACTTAGAGATACGTGGTTATTTTTTTCATTAAAAATATTTTGTACTTTAAAAACAGATAAAAGTCTATCAAATTTTACTTTATATAGTATATAGTTTATAGTATAGTTCTTGTAATTGCCTGTTAAAGTAAGCTGTTTTTTATGCACCAGTGTGGTCCAATATCTGGTCTTAAAGGCTTTAAGATTAAATCTTAAACCAAACAAATGGAATATTCATATTCTTACATTTTTAAGTAATGCTGATATTTCTTCTTTGAAGAGAGTAAATGTAGATTATTTTTCTCTTTAGGGTCATGAATTCTATAATCCACAAAAGAAAAACTACATTTTTCTGCGAAATGCAGCAGAAGAGCTGAAGCCCAGGAATAAGAAGTAGTGAGTCTGACTTGAGCTCCTCTACTTGTTCTGCTCTTCTGCCATTTGTGCTCTGTTGCACCATGGTTCAGTCAACTTTGGATCACGAACATTTAGCAGGAGCTGTAAAAATTACACTTAATGTATTCTGACTTGCTGGAGAACATTTTCCAAATTAGATACTCTGATGTGTGTAAGAAAGAGAGGCTCATATTGACATGACTTAACCACTCTCTGTTCCACAGCAATAATGAAATTGCAGCAAAATCAACATCTGGGGTAGATATTCCTGCTTTGAAGTGCAACCATTTGTATCTATGGATTTATTTTGTTAGTACTACATTAAAATATGTTAATGATAATAGTTCTGGAGAAGTTGTATAAATACTGTATTTTTTGTAAGTACTTGGAGAATCACCAGTAATTCTCAAAGGAGGCTTGTTTTCGTTATTAATAATTCAGGGGTTTTTTCATTGCTTTCTGGTTTTTTGAAATGGAAGCATTGTCTGCTATATGCCAGGAAGAAATGCCTTGCAAATAGTTTTCCCTCCTTTTGTAGATGACTAGGAAGGTGTGTAAGGGGCCAACAGCAGTGACAGAAACTCAAGACAGAAGATAGGCTCAGTGCAAACTTTAGATTTTTCTGACACTCCTGCAGTAGACATGACTTTTGAGCAAACTGCTTTTTCTAGATTAAAGGAGAAGTTGCAGTGGTGCCAAGTGGTGAAATAGCTCAGTGACACAGAGTTCAGGAATATGAGCAACCCTTTAAAGGTTTTATTCATGACCAAACCAATGTGTGCAAAATCCCTTTGACCTAAACTGCTTTGAAGCTGACACCTTTTAGAGTTAAAATTGAGGTTTTTTGCATCTCTCTTAACATGGTTCTGTCCTCCAACAGGGTGTTCAGGACTGAAAAAAATACTCATTTTTGTGTTAACTAGAAAGTAGTGCTGGGGAGCTTCATGCTGATCAAAAATGCTGTGAAACAAAACGAGTGGGTCTCTTTCTGACTTGAATCTACCACTGTTTACTTTTAACTAGCCACTTGTATACATGCCAAAGTTTTCTTTTTGAAAGTGAATGCTTATTATTCCTGTCTAACTATTGTTTGTTTGATAATGACTGAATAAAAAGGGTGGGGGGAGCATGTATAGAAATACATGTCATATTGTACAAATTCTCTGTAAAACTGTTATGGTTTAATGCTGATGGTTACGGATTCATGCTACATTTCGAATAAAATTTTTACTAAATGCTTTTTTATATTCAAAAGTTTTATTATAATAATGTGGGCATGGTAATGTGCTTCACTTTTAAAAGTCCTTTCACTGTAATTCAGAGACATTTAATGAAAGTCCTTTTCCTCCAGCTGCTTCAGCTGGGAAGGCAATGCATTTTCCAACTGCAATTTCACTATGAATGATTCCTGTGGGTTTGCCTCAAAGAATGGGGAGAACTGGTGTGAAAGGCCTTTTGTGAGAGTGAATCAAGTTCATTGCTATTTCAGCAGCCAAATACCTGACAATGTGAGTACAAATGAATCACAGACTCTACAAACTCTCTCCAGCCTACTGTCCTTTCACTCCAGACTCTTCCCTGTGTTCATCAGTTTTCTGCTGGATGGGTATTTCTTGTTTGGTATAGAGGAAAGTCCTTGAAATACATCCAACTCTGCTTTGTTGAGGGATGATCTTTTTCTGTTTTATTTCTTAAGATGGATTTTTTTTTCCTGCTACCTCTATGTTTTACATAGTTTCAGATTTCACATTCATGCACTGTTTGTTTTCTTTAAGGTAGAAAAGAGTTCCCAGCACTTATATCATAGCTGGTCATTTGCTCAAACATTTCTTTGGTATCTGTTGATTTTTTCCCTAAGGTTGTGATTGGAATGCAGCAATCTTTGGTTGTTAGCACATTTTTCCAGACTTCCCTGTCAACTGAATGCCACCAAGGAACTGCAGGCTCAAGATGAAGTGGATATGATCACTGATGTGTGCAGAACTCCCACTGGTGTAAACAGGGAGGAATGGAATGTGTCACTGTTTCTTGCTTTAAAAAAATCTCATTTTGTTTAAATACTTAACAATGTGAATGAAAGAAAATAGATGAATTCAGCAGGTACATTTCTCTGGGATCCCATGGAGCTGCACCTTCTTCAGTGGATGCTGAGGCCAGCTCTGGTGAGTCTTGTTTCATAACACATTGTGTTAATATGTTGAGCACTTCGCTGGACTCAATTTCTTTGTTAGTGAGGCTTCAGAATTATTTAGTCATCACTTGCTACTTGTTCAAACTAATTTTAGAAGAACATAGTTTCCATTATGTTGCTGTGTACATTAGGTATGTTCAGCTGGGAGGAGAGTCCAGCTTTGAACTGAATTGTTTTCCATTACCCAAGTTAAGAGAACGCATTGGCAATTTACTCCTGCCTGTAACTATTGTGAGATTCTGTTGTAAAGTACACACAGCTGTATCCCTTCAAGCATCAAAAATATCTGAGAGTTTATTCACACCCTTTAAAGTGTTAGTGCATTTCTGGAGATGTATTAACTTGCTATTCTATGGCAGTAACCTGTCCAAAAAAACTGAAGAATGTAAGATTCTGACATACCCAAAGCTAACCATAGGAATGCTTGATTTATAAAATACCTTCTTTAGTTTCAGAAAGTTTTCTATCAATGTGTTTTATTGCAGGAAAATAATCTTTGGCATAAAGGGCAGCCCAGTTAAACCCCTCAAAGTGGGAACATTTTACAACATTTTCAGATGAGTTTCCTGCTGCTGCTGTCACGTGTCAGTGGTTTTGCACATTGGTTTAATGAAATGTATTTCAGAAAACTAAATAATTGGCAAAGTTTGTCTGCTAAAGCCTTTCACAGATGAAACAAGACATGTTTGCACAATGGCAGGCAGGCAGAATATTGATTTACCATCTGTCACAGGAAATGCAATCCTGAATTAGTGAGTACTCCAGCTTAGCTCCTAGGCCAAGGAAACTGGTCACTGAGTTGTTCTCCAGAGAGGTGTGGATTTGAGCTGGAATTAGGTGTATGTGGGATATTTCAATCAAACTATTGCTTAGGCCTGGCTCAGTTTAATGGTGAAGAAGTGCTGTTTGCAGATGAGGTGTCTGGGCAACTGCCCACGATGAGGAATTCTGTCAAATCACTATCACGAGGTTTTACACTATCTGGCCTTTGAAATGATAAAAACCACTGATTTCTAATTTGTTTGCTTTTTGCAGAGTTAACCTTGGCAAAATGAAATGGCTGTTAATTTTTAAGTCTTCAGATTGGCTAAGTAAGTGTCATTTGCAGCCATTTGGGTAAGACTGAATTATTTCAAAAATCTTAGATGCAGATTCACCATGTGAAGTATTTCCCCTGGATTGTTCAGCTTTACCAGCCAGGTGATGACCATCATCTGGAACTGCAGCACAGAATAATGGCAGAAACAAATTCTGAGCAGGAGCAATTCCCGAGTAACTCTCTACCCTGGCAGTTGCAGGATGCACAGTATTCTGCAGTTTGAAGCCGTTGCTGTAACTCTGCTGTGGTGCCAGGCGAGGGCAGTGCTGATGGCTCCTGAGTTCTGCATGGAGCTGGAGTGCTACAGCACATGTGCTGGAATACAGGGCACAGTTATTTGCAAGTTATCCTAAAATACTCAGAGAACAGAAGAAGATGGAAATAATTTCTAATTTTGAGTTTTTCAGGAGTGTGCCTGGTATCCATAAACATAAACCCAGTTTTAGAACAAACTGTGAGATGTTCCTTTAGCTGCTCAGAGAGACATCTGACAAGCAGGTCATGTATTTGTTCCCCCTTCTCTCACTGAAGGTCCTTTGAACCAAGTCAACCAAACATTTCTTCTTCCCCTCACTGCTGGCCTCCTGGGCTTCGGGCTGATTCCTCCCTTCCTTGCTCATCTTAAAGGTCCCAGTCTCCAGCCAGCGTGATGCTGCTGCTGAGCCCATCACTGGCAGAGAAATCCAGAACTCTGTCTGTAAAATTATGGAGTCAGAAATCCTCAGTGGAGAGCAGGGACCCAAACTGCTGCTGGACAGTGACCCACACACTTCCATGGCCACAAATGTCTCCACTGTCCTCTGCTTCCTCAGGGCTGAGTGACTCATTCTGTGACATGATTTCCAAGTCCATGTGATGGTTGTTACATTGATACACTAAACCATGTATTAAGATCCTCAGACCTGCAGAGGGTCCAGGCTATAAAAAATTATATTATAAATTCTGTATTTTGCTACTTATAAAATGTACTGCATTGATGCTACTTGTAGAAAACCTGTGCCATACATAAATTCTGTGCTATGCTAATCAGAATATCCTGCTGAGAAAACCTTGATAATAACTACAATTCAGTGCTCTTTATTCTGTCAAAGACCCCTAAAAGAACCCATCTGTCCCCTTATTGTCAGGTGTAACAGGTAAAATTCAAAAGAAAAAAACCAGTAATATCTTCACTGACAGAATATTGTCTTTGCACACCTCGGGCTGTGAGTTGGACGTGGTAGAACTGTATTTCATCCTTCAGCTGGTGTTCAAACAGATGGAATTTGTATTTCCAGGTAAGCTTAGGTTTATACACAGCAGTGCAGGGCCCATCCTGCTCTCAGCAACAGCACAGCCATTCCATTGGTGGAAACTGCTGCTGTTCTTCCCTTGCCAGGTCAGAATAAATGGAGCAGCACCAGCTGGCTTGGCTGTGGTGCTTTCAGCAGACGTGCAGCACGTTCTGTGTGCACGTGGAGCAGCCTGTGTTCCCAAGAACCTGCAGCAGGGAACAAGACCCTGAGAGCAGAGCCTCTGGAGTGGCACACTGGGACATCAGCCACAAGCAGCGTGAGCTGAGAGGGGCAGTGGCTGTTTGCACAGCCCCAGGTAGGTCTCACTTGATGCAGAATGAGGGAGGTCAGGTTGGTACCTGTGCCAGTTTGAGCTCACTTCTTCCTCAGATGCAAAGCAAACTTGGAGGTGTTTGCACCATTTACCTTCTTCTGAAACAGGCATGGTGCTACATTTGGTAGAAGTAATTTGCATTTTTAGCGCTTGGTTGTAAGGTAATATGAGACTGAGGCAGCACCACAAAGGGGAACCATGTGCCTTGGGAACACTTGTGCATGGACAGAGCAACTCCAAATGTTTGTGTTGCATCAGTTCTGCAAATGCTTTTTGTTACAGTGCATAAAAGATAGAATGCCTGTCAACATTAGCTTTGTAAAGAGAGACCGTTTTCTTCTGTTGACTAATTATCCAATGAATACATTCAGCTTGAAGGGACACTTCAATAATTTAGCAGGCATGTGCCAGGTAATATAGGAGCTTTTGTCTTACTGGTGGCACAGATCTTGAATGGTGTGTAACCCAATCCCTGGCTTTATGTGTTCAAGGAAGTGTTTGGTATAGCTCCTGTATCAAGTGCCACTGAAAAGCAGGCCTGGATAAGAGATTAATGTAATGCTCTTCCCTGGGCACAGAGAAAGTTTACCCTTTGTTGCCCAGGATGTCTTTTGCAGGCAGTAACTGCTTTATACTCATGAGATGTGGATATGCTGAGATCCAACGAGTTTCTTGTAGGAATAGAAAAATGCTGGAAATGGCATTTTAAATACCCAGGTCAGCTAAGCCTCTCCTTGGGGGTGTATTAAGAAGTTCTTTGTAGTTTGATAAGGAATGATTTTTGTCACTGATGTTTCTTAAATACAGATCGTTGGTTCACTGGACCAGACAAGGACAGGGATAATGTTCAGTTCCTGGGAACACTGTGAAATGAAACTCAAGTAATGGATTTTCTTCAACCCTTCTCAAGGTACTTCTTCACAGTTGTGCCATCTCCCAGAAAGGTGTAAGCTCAAATGTCCTTTCCTGCCCCACTGCCAGCTGGTTTAATTGCCTTCCTTTCCTTGCCAATAAAATGTGGCTCACTACTCATCTACAGCAAAGGGAGACTCATTTGCTTTAGAATATGCCATGATTATTGCACTCAGTAAAGGGAGAGATAATGCAGTAGCTCAAACTATTCTCAAATGACTACACTGGAGTTCAAATACAATCTTTACAACCATTTTTTCTTTGGAAGGACAGCTGTCTGCCATGCTCCTGCTGTAACAGTGGGATTTATAGGGAGTCAGGTATCACTTACTGACAGGTAATAGCTTTCTGCAGACACCTGACTCTTTTCCTTGGAGGTCTCCCTTTCCCAAGTAATGTTCATTCTTGGTCTGTAGCAGCAGGGTTGCAGATGGCAGTTGGTTCTGTAGGCATTAATGTTTAATTTATGGAACAGTATCTATATAATTGTAAAGAAGAACCTTTACATTTGTGGAACATTGTCAGACTTCAAACATGAGTATGTAGCATTTCAGAAACACTTTCACTGGGCTGAAACAGCTTTTCAAAAAACCACAGAAAGATGGCAAATGTCTATTTAAAGAGAACAGCTCAGCAAAACCTTTTTCATTGAGCCCTTCTAGCTTTTGTTCAGCCATTGGCTGCGTGATGCAGTTGGAATCATTCTGCAATGCTGACCTGTGTCTGTCACAATGGCTGAGGTCATCCAGTTCATCATCTGAGCACCTTTCTTTGGTGGTCCTGCAAACAGCACTAGGGAGATGAGAGAGAGGATGATTAAACTCTCCATACAATTCTGAATGTGGCTTGGCCCAGGGTAACATTCCCCACTAGTGACCTACGTGCTGCTACTAACAGGCCTCCTTATGGATAGTGCTGTCACAGCCACACTTCTGGTAAGGAAACAGAACTGTGGTTTTTATTCCTTGTAGGCTGATGAAAATGTCCTTTGAGGTAGGACTGGCCCTGGCACCCCCAGGCTGGCAAAAGGAAAACCTTACTCCAAGAAGCAGGTTTCCTGATTTTGTACTGATCCATACACTTCATTCATGAGCTTGACTTCAAAATATAGATCAGCTGATCTTCCAGCCTTTGTGTCCTCCTGAGAATGCATGGAAAACATGCCATCTTTATTGTCTTTCACCTTTCTCTATGTGCTTACCCCCTAGCTAAAGGCAGGGCGGGCACTAACTGGGCAGTGTGATTTAGCAGGAAGGGGCCTGCCTTTGTTTCACTTGTCATGTTCAGCTGATGTCATTGTCCTCTTGCAATGTTGGGGACATTGTGCTGCTGCCTGTTGAGTTGTTAATGGCTTTTCTTCATCAGCAAGGACTGCTCCAGCTGATTGGATGTGGATGTTGGACTGTCAGGAACCAGATGGCATTGCCCACGTGAGCTTTGACCCTTCCAGTCAGTGATTGTGCTGCCCTGCTCTGGCACCATCGTAGCTGATTTTTTTTGTAAAAGGCCCATTTTGGACTTTCTGAGATCATGTAGAAGCTGGAATTATCCTGCCCACATTTCAGTTCAGGTAACTGTTTTTAAATACCTGGATAAATCTTCTGTATCCAATGCTGATATGTTGGTGTGTTGTCTTGACATTCCAATTGTGTTTATTTCCTGTTCAGAGCAACTGCAACGAATCTTTGCTGCCTGGTGTTTAAATAGAGTAGACATGGTAACTAGAAGGCTCTAAGAGTTTCAAACAAAACCTTTCATGAAGGTTAATTACCATGGCAGTATTTTTTCTTTTTGTGTATGGTCTTCTGCACCTGGCCAGGTTCATTGTGGGCATTAAATATCTTCTAAAAGTATCACAACTGGAAAAGTGATATCAGAGTAGACAGATTATTTATCTCATTGGATGTGATGTGACAGAAGAGTCTGCATTAGTGAGGACTAAAATACAGCAACCTGGAGAAAAAGACCACCAGGTTAAGGAGGTGATCCATGAGTGAGACCTGGGTGTGCTATGGGCAGTGGGATAGAAACTGGGTCTGCCCCAAGGCTCTGGATGTGTTCCAGCTCTGGAGTCACTTGTCTTTTGCTGTTAAGAACATCTGTCACGTCCATACAGCTGTGCTCTACATCCCAGAGCTGAGACATCTTGTTCAATGTTCTCCTGTGTCCTCACTATTCCCTGGTTGGAGTGGGTGGACAGTTCCTGCTCAGTTTGTGCTACCAGTGTCACATGCACTCCCATGAAAAGGTCATGAGATGTGGCCCTGGCAGCTTTGGCAGAGATTGTTAGAAGCCTTCTGGCATTTTCTGTTTTTAAATCAGAAAATACCACTTAGTTTTAACATAACAACTCCACAAATATTTGGAAAAAAATTAAAATTATTAATGCTGTTTCAAAAGGCCTTACATTTTCTGCTTTCTTCCTTTAAAGAATATGAAATTATTTCTTGCTCGCTTTAAAATGTAGTTTTATGGTTTTCAAACTTAAAAAGTATGAAGTAACAATTAATATTTTCCCAAAGTACAACATAAAATTGAAATAGTCAAAATATTTGTTTAACTATTTTGAGATGTAGTTTGCATGTTTGGCTCAAATGGAATGTTTTTTTCTAAAAAACGTTTTGAGGGAGGAAAACCCTTCTGACAATTAAATCCCAGCCTGAGAGAGATGGGACAATATTTCCATTAAAGAGAGACAGATTTTCTGTGCAGGAATTCAGGAAAGGAACAGTATCTTTATTGGAGGTTGTGTTTAGCAGGTGCTGAGAAGTGGTTTTATCTCCTTATCTTCCTCTCCCTTCTCCCTGTGCCCTGCCTTTCAGATTTGGGATACCTGAGGCAATTCCTGAAGAGACTCTTCTTCCATAACATCACCCAAGGCAAACCTGAAGAAATGGGCAGTATTTTGGCCTACATATTTAATGTTCTGCTGGCATCACCTAATGCTGTCATTATCTCAGCAGGAGAATGTTTGCTGGATCTCTCTTTATCTTCCAGCTTCTGTTCCCCTGTACTTACTGCCAGGGGAGTTGTGGAGGAGTTGTGGTAGAAAATCTGGAGAGAAACTTCGGTCCCAGAAATCACCATGAGTTGTTAGCTTTGCCCTGTTCCTTTTCTTTTTCTAACCCTTTATCATCCCTTTCCTGCCTTCTATGAAGTAAAGAAGAAACTAAGATCAGCTAGTGAAGGGTTTCCTGGATTTGTTGCATAATTGAGTTGCAATATGAACATCTGCATTTCTCATTAGTCATTCACTAAGAAGTCAAAGAGAGATCACCCCCAAGGTCACAGGAAAGGCAAGGGTTACCATTGCTCTAGGCCAAGACATTACAATACTGATGATGACAGAACTATTTGGCAGAGACACCAACAATGCCAGAAAACAAGCCACCATCCTAATCAAGGGCAGTATTTTGATTGCTCAGAAAGCCAGCCCAGCTCCCTGCTGTCAGACTGTGACAATCCCCAGCTGGCAGGCCCGGGATGATCGGTTGTGTCCCCAGCCCAGTGTCATTCCAGCTCCGCAGAATGCTTTGCTGAGGCTGGGGAGGGTCTGTACACACACAGCTCCCAGGAGCTCGATAAACAGAGAATTGGAGATGGTGGTGGAGAAATTCCGCAAGGGCAGAGTTACCAGCACCAAGAAATGTAGGTGTGACCACTCAGTATGGCTGCAGCACATCTTCACCACCAGTGCACTGAAGCACCTTTCCTTGCTGGCCTAGTCCTTCCTGGTCCCAAACAGGTGGTTCATCCTTCCCCTGACACCCATGAGTGGCACAAGGGCACGTGGAAGGAAAAATGCCAAGCTGTGCTCTGAGAAACTCCTGGGAAACAGTGATGGTGGCACAAGGAGCAGAGCACAACATTCCTGAACACAGACATTCTCCCTGCTGGCAGTTGCAGAGGTATGAGCAATGTGATGGCACAGCCTCTTCATTTCCTTGGCCATATTATGCCTTTATTTTCATCTAGACTTATACCCAAAGCTTGTAGTGCACCTCCTGTGGCAAGATCCTCCAAGAAGTTATGAGCTCTGCAATTTCTCCCCCAAGCCTCTTCTTTTTCAGGAATCTTGTTTGCAATTACCATGATTCTGTTTGTCCTTTGTCATGGCACAGATATGCGACTTTCATTTTGTAAAGGGACATCAAGTGGGAGGGCAGGAAAGTTTGGGGAAATAGAATTAGGTTTTTAATGACATTTCCTTTAGCTACACTCCCTAACACATGCTTGTGGTCCAGCAGAATTGAGGCAGGTGTCCCATTTGCTTTTCTCTCAGTCCCAGAGTTACCAATGTCCATATCCATGTTGTTTTAATGCTGCTTACTTGCACATTAAACCAGATCACTCTGTGCCCAGTAGAGCTGATGGTCTGCTTGTGTGTAACCAGTGTAGCCAGCTAAAGGAAACAGGGTTCACTCGGCATCCCTAGTTCTGGAATATTCAGAAGGGGAAATAGTCCTACTGGAAGATTCCTACAGAAACCAAAGCCAAAAAGCAGCCCTGATTGGGAACATCGTCTGCTCAACCATTTTATTACAAGTGCTCCAAAGAAGAATGATTTTTATTTTTTAATTCTTGTTGTAGCAGCAGCTCTGGGTTAAGCAATGGTTACGGTGTGCTCAGGGTACCAAACCAGAAAATCTGAGACAGAGGGCCCAGATGCAGAATTTCCAGCTATAACCTAAACCAAATGCCCCTGAATGCAGCTCCCCTCAAGATCTCCCTGTTCACAGCCTCGCTGGTGGCCAGCATCCAGACTGAGCATTAGTAAAACTAACAAACCAAACAGTTCCCACAGTAAGTCTCTTGCTCTCCAGTTAACTTATTTAACTGTGGAGCTTCTAAAGGGGTATGTTTCATTTGCTGTTGTTGCAATAAGCAGGTATCCATGGCAAAACCCAAGGGCTCTGCCCTACAGCGATGAAGTCTTGGCTAAGCAGCAGCAGGAACTGAAAAAGGTCAGAGCTCCACAGCAGCCCTGCTCCATTTTAAAAATAAAACCCATCAGTTTGCTAGGAAATGAAGCAGGTTCTTCAATGGCTTGCAGGTCAGACCGGGGGTGTCTCAACTCTGTCCTGTTCTTGTGCTCCCAAAAGTGGAACTTCCTGCCATAATTTGTTTTTCATCCTTTAGTCAGGGGCCATCTCTACATGATTTTGTACCTGGATAATCTGGCAGTTCTAGGGTTTCTCTAGGATTTTCAGTGGAATCCAGGACACTTGGTTTGATGATCTGCAGCTGCTCTACTCCACCTCTTGGATAATGCTGCTGAAGTCCACCAGAAGGAGCCTTTGTGTATCAGTTTTGCATAAGCCTCAAGGGATATATTAACATGTAAGTAAAAACCCAGAGAGTCCTCTTAACTGTGTTGAATTATCATAAAATTAATCTTCCAAATCTGAATGAGAATAGGATGCTTTGGATTTGCAATACAAACCCTATACATTAAGGATATGGATGGTTGTACACCCTCTGCAAAAGATGACTTTTCTCCCAGCCTCCTCATTGACTGACCTGTGTAGTTTTATTCCTTAATAACTACAAAGGACTAAATGTACCCCTACAATAGCACAGATCTGTGTTCCCCTTCTTGCTTGCAGTTTTCTGTCAGATTTGTGCTAAGCAATGTCCTGCCTTCCCCAAGGCAGGTTCATACTTTGAGATTTGCCTGTCTTTGCAGGAGCTGTCTTTGACCAGAGAAAATTGAAATATATTCTGCTCTTCTCAGGTACTCCTATTGTTGCAGTAAAAGCTCATGGAGGTGTCAGCAAACTGGCTCTGCCAAGCTCCTGCAGCTTTGATCTGATGGCTGGATTTTATCTCTAGGTGTTTTGAAGAAGATGAGTGCTTTTCACAAGAACGAGGCGGAAAAAATAAAAGCAAATTAATTAACTTCCATAAGGTTATCCTTACTCACTTTCTCTTCCCTTTCCTGCTGTGTTTGTGGTAACAGCTCATTAGAGCCTGTGTGTGCAATAGCTGCACCATGAGACAGGAGATTTCATTTCCCGTCCTGCTTTCCAGGATGTGGCAGAAGCGAGGCTGCCTCCCCCAGCCACGGCAGCAGTACCGGGGGCTTTGTGGTGTTCACCGAGCACAGGTTTAGCCTCAACTCCTTTCTTGATCTATTCTGCCTGTAGGAGAACTGTTCCTGCCTCGAGGGAAGAAGAAGAGCTGGGATTTCTCCTTTGAGAGATGTGGGGCTCGTGTTGGAAGAAGAAAAAAGCCTGTGCTGATTCTCCCCCCCTGCCCAGCATACGCACCGAGAACAGAGATGCTGCTGGTCTCTTTGGAGAACTTTGCCAGCCCTGCCTGCCCTGCAGAGGAGCCAGAGTCTGGTTGGATGATTTGAATCTTTGCCATCATTTGGAGCAGAATGAAGCTCTGTAAAAGGACAGTGACTGAATGCCAACTGGGCTGTCATTAGCTTGGGCGGCCCAGGAAGCAGCTGATGTGCAGTTTGTGGTGGAAGTCATGCAGACAGAAGGGGTGACTTGAGGGTGGAGAGGCCCCAGCCCCTGGCTGGAGTCTGACCTCAAAGGTGTATTGCAGGCTTGCTGTTGGGATGGACCAGGGACAGCTGGTGGCTGCACAAAACACAAAGGCTCCATGGACCATCCATTTGCAGAGGCTCTCCATTTTGCAGTGATGTTGGGTGCTGCTGGCCCAGCTCCATCTTTCTTCCGCAGCAAAGGAAATGTGGCCTAATCTTGAAGTCTGGTGCTTCAGGACTGAAAAGCTTAATGGCTTTCCTTGGCTTTTTTTTCTCCCTCTTTATTTTATGAAGCATAGGGTGTTTAGAACCATGGAAGCAGTGCAAGAAAAATATTAATGAATAACTATGGAGTGCAGACATTAATGCATTCCTTTCTCTTGAAATAACTGGCTTTCCTCTGTGGGGTCCATAAGAGAAAAAATGTCTGCAGAGCCTGAACCTGCTGTAAAGAAGCCAAAGTAGATGGTGATTTAGAACTTCACTGGCTTTTTTTTTTTTTTCCTAAAATGTTATCTCTGCATTTATCATGTTGCAAAAAATCTCTTTCTCTGAGAAATGATAAACCTAAGGTATAGGGGCAGTTCTTGAGACTCTGGGTGATGGAAACTATGAATGAATAATGATTTTTGGGATCCTCTCCTACACCTCAAACTCCAGCTGATGTTGGAGAGAAGGAATTAAAGCATTGCAAGCACCCCACCATCAGAGCTCCCCAGTGGTGGGTTCTGAAGTATTGAGTAGCTTTCTAGCTTTTGTTTTCCTGCAGTTATGGATCCAAGGGTACATGCAACAAATACAGGGCTGTGCTGCAGTAACAATTCCCCCAGGTTTGAATCACAGGCCAGAACTGAAACCTGCAGGTCAGATCAAAGGCAGTGGCACTTCACAGCCTTGTACTTCACAGCAGGAGCTGCCCATCCTTTGATGGAACAAATTGCAAAAGGAGGACGGTGGGCACCCCATTGCTCACTACCAGTGGAAATGGGAAAGGTGCATCCCTGTCCCCAGAGACACAGGTACATGTCCAGGTGCCCAGTGGAGAACCAGGAGGCTTAAGAACCTGCTTGAGAAAGACATGTCTGAACCTTTGTTCACTCCTTGCCCCCCTCCCTGGCTGTTTCTCCTCGGCGATTCGGTTCCACACCACCCCTTCCTCCTGAGCTGGCTTCGACCGCGCCTTTGTCACCCTGCGTGCCGCGAAGGCTGCCGGCCGCTGGATGGCTTTGTCCCGGTGCCCGAGCCCGCCCGGGACCGAGCCCTGGCCGTTGCGATGGTTGTGCAATAGCGGCGGGCCGAGGTGCCCGGGCGGGATCTTTGGCGGGCTCCCGCGGGCGCGCTCCCCTCGCCGCCCCGGCCCCGCTCCCCGGGAGCCGCCGGGACTTGTAGTGTGCGCGGGGCAGGGCCCGAGGGGCGGCGGCGGGGAGCCCCCCGTGCCCGGGGCTGCGCGGGGCGCGGCGGGGGCGCGGTGCGG
>VZRF01012842.1:794859-931838 GCA_013396875.1 Vireo altiloquus | reverse complement strand
GGGGGGGCTCGGCGGGGGCGCGGCTCTGCTCGGGGTGGATGCCGGCCGGGGCCGGCCGCTCCCGGCACCATGCACACCGTGCAGAAGGACACCACCTTCACCAAGATCTTCGTCGGGGGGCTGCCCTACCACACCACCGACTCCTCCCTCAGGAAGTACTTCGAGGTCTTCGGGGACATCGAGGAGGCGGTGGTGATCACGGACCGGCAGACCGGGAAATCCCGAGGATACGGCTTTGTAAGTGCCGCGCCGGGACGGGCGCCGGCGCTGCCCCCGCTGCCCCCCGTGCGCCGGGGAAGGGGCTGGCAGCGGAGCTCCGGGCTGGCGAGGCCCCAGTGTGGCCGGGCGGACTCCCCGGTGTGGCCGAGCGCACTCCCCGGTGTGGCCGAGCGCACTCCCCGGTGTGGCCGGGCGAACTCCCGGTGTGGCCGGGCGAGCTCCCGGTGCCGGGCACTGCGGAGCCGCCGCCCGTCCCGTCGCTGCCGCGGAGCGCTGGGTGCCGGGGCCAGGGAGGCTGTGCCCGCTGCGGGAGCGACGGGCTCGGTCAGGACAAAGGCTGGGCTGGGGGCCCGGGAGGAGCCCCCCGTGTTGCCCGAGGCCGTGCCGCTCATTTCAGCACCTCCCCCCCTGCCGCCGTCCGTGCGAGGCTCAGCGCGGTCCCCGCATCCCGCCCGCAGCTGCCCAGAACTCCTCTGCGCCCGGGGTTTTGGGAAGGGCTCCACCCGCTTAAAAAAGTTACGGGGAGGAGGTGGAAGGGCAGGGGAAAACAGCTGGCACCGGCCCAAGCGGGGAAACCGGGCGCGGGGGGAGCCCCCGCTTTTCCATCGAGTCCCAGCAGCCCTTCCCGTCTCGCCGTGCAAGCGAGGCTGCACGCAGGGAGTTCAGCTCCCGATTCAAAATAGAACAGTAAATAAACTCCACTTAGTGCCTGTTGCTGGAGTGTTTACAAAGCACTGTTGCTACAAACAAGGCTGTGCTCGATTCCAGGTGACCATGGCAGACAGAGCTGCTGCTGAAAGAGCTTGCAAAGACCCAAACCCCATCATTGACGGCAGGAAAGCAAACGTGAACCTGGCGTATTTGGGAGCAAAACCAAGGAGTATTCAAACTGGTGAGGCATCCAGGAGATCCCATCTCTCTCTATTAGAATAACTTGTAAGACGAGGAAACAAGTTCCTCGGGCTGGCGTCATCTGATCTGCCGATGCGCGTTTATCTGTCCCCCATAGTTCTGATTGTTGGCTGAGGACGCTGCGTAGTCCGGTTACCTCTCTGCTGTATGTTCTTACTCAGCCCTGCTGCACTAATGTTACTCACCAAAGTCCATATAACTGAGTTAAAGCTTTTTCCTTCCACGGCTGATCCGTTTGCCTGTTACCCTTTTTGTTACATGAGAATTAACAGTAAGATCCACTTCATCATTTCTCCCTTTGGTTTGATGACCACAGTACCCAATGTGTAAAATAAGGCTTTATACCCCATTGTCTGTTCGATAACAGCACATTCACACTGGGCTTTCATCATGAATTCCCATCTGCTCCTCGTGCATATCACATATGCATGTTGAATTTAACTTGTTTCTAAATGGGGCTCTGAATTTGCTCACATGCATAGCAGATCAAATGCAAAGACGTGTGGTGTAATTCTGCCTGTGTATTACGAGTTGAATGGTACAATGGATGCCATTCATTAATATTTCTTTTTTTTCTGAACGTTTTTTTTAGGTTTTACCATAGGTGTACAGCAGCTACATCCAGCCTTCATTCAGAGACCCTTTGGGTAAGTGGAAATGTTTCCTAATGGTCTGTTTGAAATCAAATTCACAAATCAACTTCCTCATAATTTAAAATGTGTGAGAAAAGCCTTCACCGTCAAGAGTGGACAGTTTCAACAGCTGTTGTTAATGTTCAGAGTACTTTATTTCTGGTGGAGATTTCAGAAGTTTTGTGCGTTTGTCAGCTTTAATGTAATTCCCAAAGATCCTTTTTTATCCTCAGTAAACCTTAGTCATAATAAACCCAGTGCATTGCTCGCTGCTTTGCCAGCTTCAAGAATTCACAGGAATTCAAATAAATGGAAAATAGTTTCTCTATTATAGTACTTAAGGTGTCAAAACAATTAAGCAAATTCAGTTCTCATGTTTCTCAAATAAGATCCTCTGCTTCCTCTGTGCCGTTTCCCACGTAATAACGCTTAGGATACAGTTTTATCCTAGAAAACAAATTGCATTGGAAACAAAGTCTGTTACTTAATGAAAGTAACATTAGGTCAAAAATTGATTTTGGACAGATGTTATACAAGGCTTGAATAGTCTGCAAAAGTGGGCTTTTGTCTGCTGTTTTCAATAGCTTATACCATCCCTACTCGGTTAGAAAAGTCCTCTTTTTATACATCTAATAGGATCTGGCAGCTGCTCGGCAAAAGACAAGTGTGCTTCACGAGAACAATAGTGACTGTCATACTGCCTTCATTTAACTGTTTAATGATTGATGCAGCTCTTTTTTTACACCATTTCAGAAAGTGAATATTGATAAGGTTTTTTATTATTATTTTCTAAGAGTATTAAGAAAGTAGGTGCATTTTTTAAAGCTTTTGAGCACTGCCCTGTTGTGGTTTTTGTGTGACTCTAATATAAATAGATGGGATTTTGGCCTTTGTCAACAGCAATACTTCATCCCTTCCCTGCTCTCCACTCATGGTTTTTTGGGGTGTTTTGTTTCTTTTATTTTTTTTTTAAGAAAAAAAATCTGCTAACAATAAAACTTTCATTCCTCTGCCCTTGTGGCTGCAGTTGCCAACTGCCTGGATAATCTCATTCCGATGAGTTTATGGATGTAAGAGGCTGTGTTGCCACAATAGTGCACACCCAGTGTACGTGTGCTGTGTACGGTTCAAACACGCTGCTTTTCGCAAGCAGTTACAGCTCTGGGGAACATCTGCCATGAAATGAAGAGTCTCCCCTTTTTTGGGGCAAGAGCCACATTAGTCTACATAGATAAGATGCTGCTTTTTAATAGCTCTCCTTGCATGGGAGCTGCAAGAGCTTTCACAGCCCCTGAAGCAGCAGCAGCACCTTTGAGATGCGAACCCAGAGATTTTTGCATGGGAGTGCAGGAGAGAAGTTGCCAATAAAAGCAGCCTCTGGCAAGTCCTGCCATGCATGGGAACAGAGAAGAGCAAAATGATGAAGCCAGTTAAACTTTTCATGTTGGCAGGAGCACCTTGCAGATTATCTGCAGTTCTCTGGGTGCCCTTCCTACCCCCCAGCTGCAGCTCTGGAAAACATTTTTTTTTTCCCAACAGTTTGCTTTTGATTTCACATCCAGAGGAGTGTGGGATTGACTGATTACATGTTCCTTGTGATCTAGACAGTTCCTGTTGCAGTTCTTAGGCATTGGTTTCATCATTAAACCAGCAGAGCTGCAGTTAGCACATACAGCGGAGAACACTATAAATTATTTATCAGTTGCCAAGAGACAGGAACCAGGAGAATGGAGGGCTGGAGGCAGGGGATTATATATCATTATTTGCAAGCATCAGTAAACAAGAATTTCATTGAATTCAGTCATTGCTGCTGCAGAACCACTGGAAATGTGGGTTTTGCAGAATGTGTTTACCTGAGCACTACCTTTACCTGAGCCCCACAACTGGGGCTGCTCTGTGGCTTCTGTGCAAAGCCTCAGATGCTCACTCAAGCAACAGAGCTTGGCTGACAGTTCCTTCTTTGTATCCTCAGTAGACCAACAAAATTAAGAGCCTGCCAGACTTCACTCTTGCACTCCCTTGAACCCACAATTTCCCTGGCCCTCTGTGGGTTATGAGGGTAGATGAGGAGTTCAGCAGAGTCTGTCACTGAATTGCTGTTGTCTGTGCAGAGCCAATCCTGACCTTTCCCAAAGCGAGCTCAGTGGCTCGGCTGCTTTACCCCTGGTGTGAGATCTTTGCCTGGCTCTTCCTCCTGCAGTTCCTGTCTCTGCAAAGTGTCTGTGCCCAGGGGTTGGCATTGTGGTTTCCAAAAGATGGTTGTTCCGGGGCACAGGGTGCTTGGTGAGTGCGCTGGGCTTGGCAGGGCAGGAATGAATGAGCAGCCGTTAACTCCTGGGCAGTTAACGCAGAGCAAGCAGCCAGTCGTGTCCCAGCTATCAAACCACAAAAGGCAGGTTTTGGTGAAACCTAAAATGAATGGAAACTATGAAAATTGCCCAAACACCAGTGAGAATTATTTATAAACTGAAGGCTTCCCCCCCCCAGCCCCAGACACCCAAATGCAGCTGTAAATATTGCCAGGGCTATGCGGAACAGAAAGAGAAACCATGAGGAGCCTCTCTCCTTCCTCCTGCTGTCCTGGCAGGGGAGGCACTTGCACAGCAGACAGCACGGAGTCAGTAGTAAATCCTGTTTGGAAAAGAAGTTTCTAGCTTGTTGTAACCAGAGATCTTAACAGTAATGCAAGGCAAAGGATGTGTCTATGTCAGGGTGACTTGGAGATCTGGCTGCTGAGTTTAGGGAAGCAGCATTTGGCCTGGGGCTCAGGCTGGAGCTTGCAGACTGTGCTTTGCTTGGAGGCACCTGGCAGTGCCAGTGTGTCCCTGCAGCTGACACACTTAGTGATCAGGTGATGTGGCACAGCTCCTTGGTCCCACCTCTTGTTCCTTTCCTCTGGGACTGGAGCTGGAGGCAGGTTTGAGTCTGTGGAGGGAACGGGGATTCCCTGGTTCTCCTCTCTGCTCGCTGCTCTAGCCACGGGCAGCATATGACAGATGCATTCCTGTGGCTGTGCCTCAGTGAAGGAGATATCTGTGTGGGAGATCTACCAGTGACTAAGTGACTGAGCTCTTGCAAACATAAAGCTGTCTCTTGTGGCAGGATCCAGTTCTTTCCATAGCTGCACGTTGGATGTCATTGCTCCAGAGACCCCATCCATGTGTAGTTATTTGTTTTGGTGGCCCCCTGCCTCTGGCCTGCATTTGGTCTCCAGCAACATCAGAAAGAGTTAAATCTCTTGGAGTTTAAAATTTCATGCGTTGATGCTGCTGCAGTTAGGAAGTGAAGAAAGTCCCTCTTTGTGTCAGCCCAGCCTCCCTCGTAGCTGTTTATCCTTAAAATTTCTCTATTGGGTTAAAAATAAAAGGCAACAAACTTTCATCTTTTCTGTGGTTGTGCTTGTGAGAGGGCGTGCGCTGGCCCTGCTGTGCCCAGCCTCTGTCAGCTGGCATCCCCCTGCTCCAGCTTCCCACTGCCCACTTCCCCCGAGCTGGAGGCTGCAGGATCCCATCCCACTCCAGCAGGCTCATGTGGATGGAGCACCCAGCACCTGGTGTCGTCCCATGCCAGGAACATGAAAGCTTGGGGCAGAGAGGGGGCATTTCCCAAGAAATGTCCAAATCCATTTTCTAAACGGCTTCAGCTGCTGATTCTCATGCATGGTGACTGCTGTTCAGACCAAATGCTTGCCAGTCAGAAAGAAATTCCCTTTTTATTTGTTTATTTTGTAGGTTTTACACAGACATGTATTTATAAGCAGATCAGACAGCTTTGAGAATTTTATTGAACATCTACTTCAAGACAGCAAATGCTGGTGTGAGACCCAAGGGTTTGGTGTGCCATTTGTTTTGGATTTGGGGCACAATTTGCTCATGTTGTGCCTGTAAAGCAGTATAAGAGTGTGGTCTGGTATAGTGACCTCACACTTGGCCATGTGAATGACCTGTTGCAAGGGACAGGCTCTGGGTGAAGGATCTGAGCCATTCCTGGGCAGTTGGGACACAGTTTGTGTGCGATGGAGACAGGCTGAGCTGGCTCTAGCTTTGCCTTTACAGCACATGGCTTGAGTTGTGTCATCTTCTCTGCGTGATTCTGTTGCCTCTGGTGGCTTTTCTCTTCACCCTCCCCAGCACAAGAGCAGCCTCCTCAGCAACAGAGACCTGAGTCCTTTCCCCTTGGTGCCAGGAGCTGGGGAGTGGCAGATCCCAAATTCTCCTGTGCTGCTCTGGCTGGTGCCACGGAGTCCCAATGTGGCAGATTGATGCACACATCTGAATTTCCAGAGCAGCCCAGCTTGTGCTTCATCTCATGTTTCCTTCGAGCAGCTGCTGGCATATGGGCCCCAACTCGTAGTATTAAGCACATGCCCAGTAATTCGAATGATGAATGCAGCCCTGGGCATCCTGCCCCGGCACTGAGGGCACCAGCCAGGGAACCAGACAGTTGTTGTGCTGATAATTTGGTAGCAAGGACACCGGGTCACTTCTAAATATGACTTTTATGAAGAACTTGTTCCCCACGGATGGGAGCAAGCTACATACCAGAGCTAAATATACTCCATGATCACAAAAGATGAAAAGTCGTGGACTTCAGAGTTAAAACTCAATCTCCTGTTTCTCAGTCTCCAAGTGCTGTAAACAGGATCGTGCTGTCCCCTGCAATTTCCCTGTCACCAGCTTTGAGCATTTTAGCTCTCCTATGTCAGAGCTGAGCTGCTCTGGCCAAAGCAGCAGGGGCTGGGAAAGCCACGCTGGATCCAGGCACACCCCATGATTCCAGCTTGCAGGAAGGTGTGCAGGGATTAGACTGAGATGTCTTAAATGTTCTGCTACAACAAAGACACAACTGGTAGCAGAGATCACAAACTCTTGAAATGGAATTTCTTTCTCGGCTGAGACTTAATTACTTGTTTCATCAATGTGGGTCTTCTTTTATCAAAAAGAGATACTTCATTGCATCTTCCATAGCTGAAGCATTCTACTTCAGAATACTTCATCTCTCCAAGAAAGGGGTTTTGATAAATCAAATGAGTGGATGGTTTTAATTCAGGGTCAGTGGAAGGGATCACGTGTAAAGAAAGAAAGTCTGTTAAAATGGAACCAGTTGAAAGTAGTCACTGTAAGGTGTATGGTTCCAAAACTTGTCAGGTGCTTCAGAAGACTTTAGAGGTGTTTCTACCGTTGATTTTCTCTAAATTGCAGAAGAAAATTGCAGAGCTCAGTCAAAGGCAGAATTCTGAGGCTTCCTGGTTTAATATGTTGGAGACCCTGGTTTTCCCTACCATCCTACCAGGTTCCTCACACTGATGTTGAAGGACTCGGGTTCTTGTCGTGCATTGGTGTGAAGCAGTCCCTGTTTCTTCTGTCAGTTAGTTTCTGGTTTGGCTGTGCTGATAACTGGAAAGGGGAGGGGTTTTTCCTTCTCTGGAGAGCTGACTAGTTGCGGATAAACTTCATGTGGCTTTTTCCTTCGTGCCAGATGGCTCTTGTTTCAGGCAGATGTTATCTCCTGCTACCTGAGTGTTTTTAAGCCCACTTCTCCAAAACTGTTTTTGGTCTGGCCCAGCGTGCCTTTGTTTGGGATTATGGTTTTTTTTTTTTCCCTTCTTCCTTTGGGTGTGGGGGAAGCAAGATGAAGAGGATAAAGCTATTTGAGCCTGGCTATAACTCATGGTGGAGCTCAGCATGTTGATCTCAGACTCTTGGTTGAGCTGAGAAAAAGGATTAGATCTTTGTGAGATGTACTCCTACTTTTGGTCTGCTGTCTATTTTTTATTTCTGTTTTTCTCCCGGCTGACTGCAGTCTGGGACAGTGTTGTGGCACGTCATGCCTTGGTGATTGCCACTGGTGTGGTGACATCTGCTCCCAGCAGGGAAGCAGGAAACTCAGTCCTATATCTGTTTGCACAGGCTGCTGTGTAAATCTTCTCAGAGGGACAGAGGAGGATGAGGAGAAGACAGACAGGAAAATTAGTTAAAAGAGGAGCAGAAATTGTGTTGGTTGCTTTGCTATTTTATGTTTGTGTCGTATTGCAGCAGGTGAGGATAAATCCCATGGAGCTGTAGAGTTCATCCTCATTTGACTTTGAGCTGGCTGGGATAGCTGGCTGATGAGGCAGAAGCTGTTGACATTTCAGTGCATGTTTAAATCTGCTTTAGTAGGGACATTTCAGCAGTTGGAGCTTTGTCGTGTCGTGGTTGAAGCCCAGCCCTGTCAGTGAATGGTGAGGGATTGTGGAGTGGTTGGGGCACAACCAAGATCTGCACCAAAGTGTAGGTGGATAAACTGTGATCCCCTCCTGGAGTGAGAGTCCTTGTGGGCAGGCAGGGACCCCCTGGCCATACTCCAGCCTCCTCCTCATGTCTGCATTGAGAACAGCACCTGAATTTCTCACATTTCTACAGCCTGTCATCGTGGCTGGGGCCCGTATGATACCTGTGGCCAACCCTGCCTGTACTCCACACACATTTGCTAAGAGTGTCTCCTCGAGGTGAGTGCTTGCTGGCTTGGGAGTGTCCCTCAGGAACGGTTCCTTGGAGTGTGAGTTGCACCAGGATGTGTGCCTGCATCTCCAGCTCTGCAGTGGTGCTGTGGCACTGACAGTGCAAGTGTGGGGTGTGCTTCCCAGAGCACCTTTAAACTCAGGAGCCCACTTCAAAACACACCTTTGGATCTGCCCTGCAGGCAGGGGCTGTGCTCAGCTGCTTCTGCAGCACCCCCAGCACTGCCTGCCATCATGTGCTGTGGCAGTGTGGGTGTCCCTGTGGCAGCTAGTGGGTCAGCTCTAGTGGAAATGGAGGCCAAATTCCTGGGGTCAAATGCCAGAATTTGTGCCTTCACTGGCAGACACAAAGGGCTCTGTTTCTTTTATTCTTCAAGGAATAAAAGGCTGGTCGTGGTGGTGGCATTTGTGTGCTGATCTCTGTGAGGCTGCCAAGAGCCCTGTGCCCCTCCTTGTTTCCCAAATGTTTGTGTGGTGCCGTGTCCCCCCTGACAGGGGGGTGCAGCTGTCTCCACCTCTTCAGAACTGACAAAACCAGCTCCCAGCAGGGCTGGCAGAGATCAAGGGGGTCAGGAACTCCCACCTTGTTGCTCTCCCTGACCCGTGCAGCTCACAGGAGCAGCTCATGGCTCATGTGTAGGAAGTCCTGCAGGCTGTCAGAGAGCTGAGAAAGTGCAGCTATAGCACATTTGAGGTGTAAATCTGACACAAAATAGTCAAACATATGAAGTGTCTCTGAGATGAGCACTGCTGGAGAGAGCTGCTGATGAGAGCTCATTCCTCTTCCTCAGTGTTTGGGGAGAGGTGTGGGACACATTCCCACCTGACTTGTCCCTTCTTCCTGGCTGCCCCCCAGCCAGCCCTGCCCTGCTGCTGTGGTGGGGAGACCTGGGTGATGGCAGCTTCTGAAAGGAACTTTTTCATCTGCCTGGAGCCAAGGGTGTGCTGTCCCTACACCCTTCCCCTGACACGTTTGAACATCTCCACCCAGGCCTGCACCAAAACGGGGGCCCCTTTTGTTCTGTCCCCCAGCCAAAGCAGGACAGGGCCTGTGTCCCCCCTGCCAGTGGCTCTGGAACCATCTCTTTTGTTCTGTTTCCATTCTGGCTGCCGGGGCAGCGTGGCGTGGTGCCACGTGGTCAGGAGCACGGGCTGGCACCAGGACGGCCCTGCCGAGTCCCTGCTGTCCCTCCTGCTGTCCCTCCTGCTGTCCCTCCTGTGCCACCGCCGCCTCTAGGCTTAGGTTTGACCACGCTCCTTGTGTTGGGTGACCTTTGCCCCTGATTCCTTGTCGTGCCAGCAGCATCTCGTCCATCTGCTGTTCACAGGATGACTTTGGTGTGCGGTGGCCACGGCTGATCACTTGGTTGACGTTTTATAATCACACCGTGTGTGTTTTTGATGAAGTTCTCTTCTGGCTGGCAGGGCCCATCGTGGGGGATGGAGGAAAAGTGCAGGGAGGGAGGAAGGGAACTGCATCTTAAAACACAGATGTGACTCATACTGTAGAAATTCAGATTAGAGTTTGCTGTTTTCTAGAAAGAGAACTCCAGAACAGCTTGGTTTTTTATCTCCTGAAGGATCATCTTCAGAAATAATGAAAGAGGGGAAAATATTTTAAGATTATCTGTGGATGCTAAATGTAGCCAGCAGAGAACTTCATCCTACTGCACTGGTTTGTGTTGTTTGTAGCTGCAAGTCATCAGAGTGACCTTACTTTGGGTTGTGTGTTTTGTTTTGATCTGTGAGTTGCCATCTGTCCGCCTAATTCAGAAGACCAAACTGCATAATATCTTGATTGAAATTTCTAGCTGAATTATTGAAATCCCACAGACCAAAAGAACCTTCCCTTTTACATTTACATTCCCTTTGAAAGCAGATCCTGGAGTTGCTGAGTGTGATTTTTTTAGTGCAGTACCAACTGTGGTGTGTTATGTGTGCTTGTGTATGCACTGGGCTTGGTGGGATGGATTTCTGGAAGCAGGGTACAGGAGTACTTTCTGTCTTCCGAGCTAATGGTGCTTTTTATTCCAAGTAGCACTGAAGAGCTGGAATTTCTCCTTGCTAAGGGAAAAAAGTAGTGCAGGATGTTGCAGATTTGCTGTCTCCAAGCCCACCGTGGAGCTGCGATGGACGTGGTCTGTGCATGAAAGCAAAGCCAACCATGCGGAGTTCCTTGGGATGAGCTGGGAATGAAGGGTTGCCCTGATGGCACCACGTCTCCCACACGGGCTGTGCCAGCTCTGGAGAGCAGTTTGGTGGCAGCAAGGGACATGGAGGAGCTGCTCAAACAGGGTGATGCTGAGGCCGGGAGTCTCTGGGCCTGTCCTGGTCATTTGATGAGCACAGGTGGAATGCCTGTGGGCAGGAAAAGTGCAGGCCCTTCCTCTGCTCCTGCTGCTGGGTGGTTTTTACTGGCCTGTGCATTTTTTCTTGCGTTTGTGGAGTGATTTTATTTCTTCTGGGCCCTGGAGTACCAGGAAGCCTGGTGGCAGGGTGTGATGTGCAGGGAGCAGTGACAAGCAGCCAGGGCATCCATCGCCAGTCTGGGATGTAGGATGTTGTCTGGGCTGCTGATCTACTGGTGGGTAGAGCATTAAGCATGGGCAGAGTCTGCTTGTGTCATGCCCAAGTGCCTGGGGGTGCCTCTGCAGAGCCTTTCCCCAGGCCCTGGCAGGCCCAGAGAGCAGCATTGCACCTCTGTGTTATTTGAAACAAAATCAAAGAGAAAATCCCCCAGTGACAGGCGTGAGGAACCTGTGGTGGGACTGAGCCCTGCTCCTCCAAGAGGCTGCTGCCACTGCCTGGTGTGAGTGTGTGACCTGCTAAGTGCCCTTGGGCTGAGCTGGTGCCTCTACTCCATCTCTGATTCAGCTGTTCTGGCCTCAGTTTAGATCAGAGCTGAACAAAAAGGGATTCAATGCATTTCTGCTGCCTCATCTCATTCTTGTTACCCACAGGGTGATGCTGGGTATGGTGTGTTTATGGACTGAAGGGCTCTGAGGTCCCTCTTGCTGTCCAGGGGTGTCTGTGGCCTCAGAAGGTCTTGCACTGAATCAAAGGTTGAGGTTCTGCTCACCATCATCCATCCTCCCTGCTGCCCTGGGCATATGGAATGACCCTGATTTCAGAGGCAGTGTTGCTCTGTGGGGAGAGGAGAGCAGTCATTCTGTTGTCATGCAAATTATCTCAAGCAAAACCAAACTGCATATGGGAGTGGGAAAAGGAGAGAGAACTCGGTTCAGATGAGCACTTGTTTGTGAGAAGCCTTTCTCCTGCCTGAAGAGCAGATTAAACCATCCAGTGCTGGTTGTAAAGCGAGTGGGAGCAGCCCCAGTGGACCCCAGAACATTGCAGGTGTTGTCTGAGATTAAGGATGCTCAGGTGGAATGAGATAGCCATGTACAGCCCTGTGCCTTGTGAAGAGCCCGTGGGAGGCTTTTAAAAGTGGTTGTGTTTGAAAATGTGCTGTCACACACATCCACACAAAAATCCCCAAAATATTTGAATCTGCATAATCTTTCCGCAGAGTTTTGCCTTGGGGTTATTTTTATTTGCCAAAATGAGCTGGCTTGGGAGACAGGGTGGCAGAGGAGCTTTCAGGGGATGGCTTTGCTTCATTCTGTGGCCTTGTGTGGTTCAGCAGCAGTGGCCAAAGAGACCTTCTCCTCAGGGTGCCCTTTTTGGTGCATGTGGCTCTGATCTTCCACTGGTACTGTGCCATTTGCTGGTGTTTAATAACCCTATTTCTTAAACAAGCCCCAGATGTGTCACCCTGCCGCACTCTCCAGGCCTTGTGCAATTCCCTATTTTTTTCTGTCCCACGGCAGTTTGTGTGGATGTACCTAAACCTTCAGGTTTGCACAGTTTTTGCCCTTGTTTGAAGCCTAACTTGACATGGGCCCTTTGGAAAATAGAGCCCTTTCATTTTGATGCTTTTTTCCCCCCCCCCTTTCCTCCTCATTAGCAGTTTCTAACAAATTAGTGGGCACTCCTGCATTAATCACCTCCAGGATCTTTCCATCTAAGGGCTTTAATTGACTGTGATGTTGTTAAGTTCCTCTCAGCAGCACAGCTACCTCAGGGCAGGGGCAAACCTGGGAGAAGCAGCATTTTTGGGCCCTTGTGGAAAGGGCAGAGGAGGTGCCAGGGGCAGGTGTGACAGCTCATGGGCACAGGAGTGTCACTGCCCTGCCAGCAACTGGGAGTGATACTGGGGGGAAGAAAGCAGCATTAATGTCTCGTGTTTTACAACAAACACCCTGTAGCATTCCCTAAACATCCAGTGTTGTGGAAACATGGTGGAAGTGTGTAGTAACTGATAACACCTGGCAAGCTGGAGGGCCTGGGGTTGTGCCCGGGGACAGTGGTCACTCCTGGTGAGACAAGCAGAGAGAGAGACATGTTGTTGTCCCTGGTGCCAGAAGGTGTCCCACAGGGGCTGTGGGTCCTCAGGACCCTCCACCCAGGTTTGGATGGTGGGAGGTGGAGAATACAGGATGCAGAAAGGCTGGCAGGGACAGGCAGGGTGTGTGGGGGCTGAGGAAATGAGGTGAGCCAGGGGCTGTCATGGCCTTCCAGGGAGCTTATTTTGGGGACCAGCAGCTTGGCTAGAGGGAGATAGAAGCCATGGGGACCAGGGTGTGTGTATTAGTTGCAGCCCATGCTTCACCTTGCACTACTCCCCTCCTCGGGGTCTAGGAGCGTTCGCTTTTCATCCCCGCCCCAGGGAGCACCCCTCGCTCGAGGGCAGCACTGCTGGGCAGCACCATTTCCATGGCTGATGCACGTGAATTCTGCGGGGGGGAAGAGGGGATGTGCAGGCCGGGGCGAGCCCAGCCCCTCACTGACTCTCTCCCTTTGCCTCCACAGACTCACACCTCACTATGTTTACCCCCAAGCTATCATCCAGCCCAGCGTGGTGATCCCCACCCCCGTGCAGTCCATCACGTCTCCCTACATCGACTACACCGCCGCCAGCCAAGCCTATTCCCAGTACACCACAGCTGCCTACGACCAGTACCCCTACGCTGCCTCTCCCGCCGCAGGCTTCGTGGGATATGGCTACACGGGCACGGTGCAGCCTCCCCTCACGGCCAGCACCCCCGCAGCACCCGCCACCGCCTTCGTGCAGTACCAGCCCCAGCAGCTGCAGCCCGACCGCATGCAGTGAGGGCCTGCTCGGCCTCCCAGGACAATCTCCTACCGTGCGAGGATACGACAACAAAACAACAAAACAAACAAATCACCCCCCTCCCTTTATATCCCCCTTACGTTAGGTGCATATCGATACCTGAGCTATTTATAGTGTTGAGGGCGAACCCAAATCCTCGCTGTGCTTATAAAAGTGGACTTCTGGTAAGTTTTTTTTTTCCTTTTTTTTTTCTTTTTTTTTTTGGTTCCTTCAATCTGGACTGATACTGTCTTGAAGGTGTTCTAAAAGCGGCTGAAATGTTGCACACATCGCGGTCTGCTTCCATCACCTGTGGTCTTCTTTCCACCCCCTGCCCCATCAGCCCTTCCTTCCTCATCCAGCCTACAATCCTCTTATTTACTGGTGAGGTACAGAGGTACTTGGAGAACATGGAAAAAAAGCAATCTTATTTTTTGGTTGTACAAAAACTTTGTAATACTCAGAGATGCCTTACAGAAAAAAAAAAAAGCAAAAGAAAAACTATTTTTTAATATTTATTGCGATTTTATTCGCATGAGCTGTGAATTGCAGACAGAAGAATAGTAGTAAGTATCTGCCTTGTTTAATTCTCATTTTACTAAATTATTGTATGTAGGTAAAAGTTCTTAAGTAATTGCTGAATCACTTCAACATGCAAAAGGGAATATTGGCTTGAAGGAGAGCAGAATATTCCTTTAGTCAACGCACTGTACTATTTTCTTATTGTAATTGTTACTCTGTTAAGATTATCTCAAATTTAGGTATATTTTTAAATGCAAAAAACCAACCAAGAATACTGAACATTTTGTCTACTTTGGTAGATCTTTTGTTACAATGCTGCAACCTATGGAGACATTTACAGTATTTATGTAAAAGAGATTTGGGGCTGTTGGCCAGCAAGGTTTAGGAGAATATCAGGAGTGGAGCAATAGAGAAAAAGGTGTTAAGTCACTGAACAAATGGGTAAATGTAACCTTTCTATGCCTGTAATCCAACAGCCAAATAAAGGAAGAGAACAGGCGATGTAAGTTAAGTGCATTTCTACAAAGACAGCAATAAACTGTTTTAACTTTTAAAATTATTCGATGCTGTATTGGTACCATGTTTGCTTGGCTGCAGTGCCTTAAGGGAGTATTTCCCAACCCACCTGGTCTGGCCACGCCGGGCCTCACCTTTGAGTGTGCTGGGGTGGGCTGGGAGTGTGTTCCTTTTTAAGAGGCACTGCTGCCATCCCTGCTGGCATCAGGTGATGCCACCCTCCTGCAGCGCCCTTGCTCTGCATGTCCCGAGGCATCTCAGGGTTTCTGAGCTCACAGAACTCTGTGGGCTGCTACCAAGTGCTTCCTCACGCTGTGGGAGGTGCTGCCATGCTGGTGCAGCTCCGGTGGCAGTAGGGACAGATGGGATCTCATCCCAAGGTTCTCAGACCATCACTTGCCTTCTGTTATTTGCTTAGAATAAGTTGAGGGTTATTTTTCTAAAAGTGAATCCATCTGAAAGTGAGTGGTCTGCCAGAGCCCTGGCTGGGTTAAGGGGATTTTCTGAGGGTGTCTTGGGTCAGCAGAGCCAGGTAGGTGCCAGCAGCAGAGAGACTCTGGCAGGGTGCTCACACCCCTGAGCCTCCTTTGCCGCTCTGCTCCTGCATTTGACTTTCCCAAACCAACTTGCTTTAGAAGTTTGGTGTTCATATTTTGACAGTTACAAACTTAAAGAATCAATTTGTAAAAGTAAATAAAATTACTCTGTTTGATCATGCCAGTTATCTGGTTCATCTCTATGAAGGTCACGGCAGGCATGGTGCCAGGAAGGGCCTCGTTTTTGGCACCAACATCTGCTGCTGTTCCAGGTGGTGGTGCCTAAAGCCATCCTGGGGGAAGAGGATGCCGTAGGATGAAAGCAGAGGCAGTTCAGCACTGTGGCTGCCCTGGGGAACTTAAATGCCCACGGTGGGCATGCCTAATGTCATCAGCAGCCCTCAGAGTAAACAGCCCATCTCGATGAATGGAAACAACTCGCTCCTGCCTTGCTTGTGTTGCGTGAGAATGCAGATCCTGGTTGGGGCTCTGTTCACCCTGCCTGGGGTTTTGCTTGCAACCATGTGGGTGACATTTATTTCCTTTTTAAGTAATTACTTTCTGGATACGCTGTGGGGCTGCCAAAGGAGTAAGAGCCGAGCGCTGCATCCAGCGCGGTGCTGGCAGGAGCACAGCCTAGCCCGAGCCCTGCCTTTGAAGTGCTATCAGGGCTGGAGATTATTCAGCAATTCTTCTCTCTCCCTGTCAGGAGTCCTTCTGAGGAGAAGGGAGGGGAGGATTTTTGGATGGAGGTGCAGGGAGCTGCTGGGGAGCACTTGGCCCCAGCCCAGCAGCATTGAGGTGCCCATCCCCAGGCAGGGGTGCCTGGCACTGCTGAGCTGGGCTTTTGTCTTTGCTGGGGAACCACATCTCCCCTGCTCAAGGGGGACAACAAGGCTGCTGAAAATCGATCTGTTGTTGAAAAAACCCATGTGTGCAGTGTGCTCTGAATTGAAAAGAGTGATGATTTTCCATTTAGCTGTCTGATTTCCTGAAAGGTGGCCAAACTGCCAGGAAGCGAGGGTGCAGGCGGCGCTCCCAGCACCCAGCACTGCCGAGTGCCATTCCTGGATCCCGCTCAGTTTTGCTCCGGGCTCGTTTCGAGAAACAGCCACATCAAAACAACAGCCCAACCTGCTGCCTTCCTGTTTGCGAAAACCCGGCTGCGAAATTCCGGGTGGGCGGCAGAACAATGAACTCTGCCATCCTCCTTCCCGGTGGGAGCGGGGCTGTGCTGCCAGGTGGTGCTGGGAGCCTCCAAAAAGGAGCCCAAGCACTTCCCTGTCCCATGCTAGGCTGGGAAAGTGGGAAGAGCTCAAAGGATTGCTGTGTTAGCAGGACGAGAGATAAACTGCAGAGTATGGGCAGTGGGGTGTGGGTGAGAGGCAGTGGCTGCCTGGATCCTGACTGGTCAGGGTGGCACAGGGCAAGTGCCTAAATCACTTTGAAATTGCTTAAAAGTATATATATATTTTTTTTTTTTTAATGCATTGCTTGATGGAGCATCCTCTTCACCTCCTTATGTTGTCCCAGTCAGCTCTGCTGCAGCCAGACAGAAGCCAAGGGAGGGGACAAGCAGGGGAGTCACAGTGCTCAGTTTAAAAGCTTCAGGCATCAGGAGGAGAGGCAAGGGCTGGGTGGTTTTGGGAGAGCTGCCCTGGCAACACCTGGCATCTGCTTGGCAGATTCCAGGAGTGAGACCAGCTTTGGGGACCAGACCTTGTCCTGGAGACATCCCTGTGGCCATGCTGGCAGCTGACCTGGCCCAGGCCACCTCTCACAGCTGTGCCCACATGCCCAGTCATTTGCATGACAAATTCAAATCTTTTTTATAGGAAACCATCACGCTGGGGCTGTCAGGGGGAGGTTTGGCTTGTGGGGGCTGGGGCATGTGCAACCCCTCTGCTGTCATGGGGAAGTCTCCCCATAAATACCAGTGCTGGGCGCTGGCCATCACCTGGACAAGCCCAGCCACACTCTGGCATCATGTCCTGGCATCACCTCCCTTCCCACCCGGCAGCAGCAAGTAAGAGGCAGCCTTGTACCCCAGGTGACTGCTGCCTGACCCTCCCCACTTGCCTGCCATGAAAGGAGATGTCTTAGGTGAGATTTCTGCCCTTTCCAGGCACTTCCTGCCTGGTGTGTCCCCTGTCACAGAGGCACAGCCAAGGGCTCTGCTGCCAGCAGCTGCCTGAATCTGCTCTTGATAAGGAGCAGGGGCTACCCAGCCCACACCTCTGCAGTGCTCCCCTCGCTGTCCCACGTTATCTGGGGGACACCTGGGGACACCCACGGGCTCCTCTCAAGGTTCAGAGCTTTGTAGTGGCACCCCCAGCCAGTGGCCATGCCCAGGATGAGGATGGGGGCACTGGGGACATGGGCCCCACAGCCCAGCTCCTCTGGCTAGCAAGCCCCAGCACCAAAACTTTGCACTGAGAGGGAAAGGCTGAGCACAGGATTTATTTGCATATTAACTGGGCTGCTCTTGCCACTTACCCTTTAAAATGGAGTTGACAGCAAAATGTTTTTACCCCCTCATATAGAGGGAATGCTAACAGCATCTTTTTTGGTTTTTTTCTCTCTTCTGGCTGAAAGTTGTTTTTCCCTCCTTTGTGCCTCTCTGAATCCTGCCAGCGTAGAGATTCCCTTGTTCAGAGTAAAAAAAGAAAGGGAGGAAAAAAAAAAGAAAAATAGAAAAAGAAAAACTTAAGCCTGGGATTAAAAACCATCACTAAAATAGTTTGAATAACAAAGTCAACTGACTGGCCAGGACCCTGGTGAATGCCTGTCACGTATCGCCCTTCGGCCGGGCACGGTCATGTGTTTCACTAGATAGTTCCTGGAAAAGCTTCTGCTCAGCCTGATAGACCTGTGGCTGCTGATACTGCAGCAGCCACGCTCCTGGAGGGCTGCGGGAAACTTCCTGACAGGGGGATAAATTGGGGAGAATAAATAAATCTCCCTCGGGTACCAGAGGCATTGGGTGTTCTTGGGACCTGAGGCTTTTCCAGCTTCAGGGGTCCCAGCATCAGCACTCTGGGCCAACAGCACCCTCTGTCCTTACTGATGTCTTCAGAAAGGGAATTTATGGTGGGTTTGTGGGATTTCTTTCCCCTCCACAAATTTTTGCATGGTTTCAGTTGCATAAAGAATCAAAAAATGGGACCTTGCATGAGATAGAAGCAGAGGGCTTGTACATCCTCCCCCAGGCAGAGCCAACTCAGCCATGTCAGACGCATCATGTGGGGCCATGCCATCACAGAGTGTGTTACTGCAGGGGTTTGTACCTAAACCCAAACCCAAATAACTGCTGTTTTATCATTTTGCTGACTCCAGCAGCACAAACCTGGAAGCAGAGAGATGTGACAAGGCACAGCGACAGGAATGATAGCTCAGATAAGGCCACACAGTGTGGGAAGGCAATTAAAGACTCAGATTTATTAGCTGTGTGCCCATGCTCAGGAGGCTGATGAAGCAGTTGGAGATGGAGAAGTTGGTAATGGAAAGGCCAGAGATGGAGGCTTGTCAGAGGATGAATTGATGAGCACCCAAAATCCCAGGAGCCAATTTTTAAGAGCATTTGCCCACACAAAACTGGAGACCGTGGCCTTTTGTAAATCAGCCAGGAACATGTCTTGGTTTGAAAATAGCACTGAGCATCTTGTTACATGTTTAACACTCTAAAGATCTTTTAAAATCAGACTCATCTCACTGGAGTGGCTCCTGTTCATGGATAAATGGGGTGGTCAGTGTGTGCTGACACCCACGGCCACTTGTGGTCTCCTGTAGCATCCTCTGGTGTGTTTGCATGAGCTGCTGACATGTGAGCACCCTAAACAAACGCCTGAGCTTTGCAAAATGAAAGTGAAATGAAATAAATAAGTCATGCCACTAGTCTCCTGTGAGCTGCCTTTAAAATTAGCAGGTTTTAGACATAAACATGGTAGAACGAGCCCTCAGGGGAAGAAAAGCCCTCCAAAAACCACATGCTACCTTCTTTTCAACAGTGTGCACTACTCTTTATTTCATGCCACTTTAGTAAGGTAAACTAATTTGGTTTCCTGTTTCCAATGAATTTTATATGTAGAAAAACATTTATATTATATACATTATAAATCTGATTAGAAACATGGATGTATGAACAAACACATGGTTTTTATCAGTAGCTGTGTGTATTCGTGTGTGTATGTGAAAGAATACATAAAAATGCCTTATTTCAACTGGCATTTTAACTATTATTTCACAAATCCTGGCTCTTGAAGATGCCAGGTGAACCATAGTTTGGAAGATGATTTAAAAGGAGAAGCATAACATAACAGCAATGCAACCAAATTTAATGGCTGGTAGCACAAACTAATCTGGGGCAAAACTATGTCCTGAGCTGAGCTCAGGCTTCATCAGACTGGGAAAAACAATAAAAATATCCCATGCTGGTGTGAGAGTCATGCCTGGAGATGAGACAGCACCTAGGGGCATCCCCCATCCTCTTGCCCACTGCAGCCATACATGCTCAGGTGCTTTTCCTGTCTGTTTGTCTGTCTGTCTGTCTCTCTGCACTCCCCTATGTCCTCTTCAATCAGCCAACCATGGGCACTTCAGCCTCAGTCTGCTCAGCCCAGAATGTAGATATTTTGGGCATCTGCAATCTGGACGAAAGCTCCACTCCTGCCAGGAACTCTGCACAGGCTTGAATGGAAAAAAAATAAAAATATCCCACGGAGTTGGGTAAAAGCTGCCAGGCTGCCCCGGCCCCTGTCCCGCAGGCAGGGAGCAGCCCCAGCCCCTCTGCAGCCGCCAGCCCAGACAGAGCCTGCAAGAAAGATAATAAATTAAATCCAAATGTTTATTCCATTGGCACTGTCCGGGTCATGTGCCTCGTGGAGCTGGAGAGTGCAGGAATATTTTCTTGCAGCTGTTGAATAAACTGCTAGAAATGGTCTCTGTGTAGAGATCCCAGAGGAGGCAGGGGCTGAGACCTGCTTGGATGGATGGATGGATGGATGGATGGATGGATGGATGGATGGATGGATACACTCACCCAGGAGCTGGGCCCAAGTTCAGAGGCTGGACCAAGAGCTTTGTGCACAGGCAATGGTTTTGGGGGCAGGTGTGTCTGTGCAAGTGAGGCACTGGACATTGTGGGCGTATGAGGACCTTGGATTTCCCCTCTCGTCCTTTGCACACACACAGAATTAACTCTTCCCATCCTCATCAGACATGGTGAGCTCTGGATGAGCAGGGCCCTGAGCTCCAGCACAGCCTCAGCTCTGGTAGGTGTCTGCAGCATGTCTTGGCTGCTGCAGGTCACGGTGCAGAGCTGCTTTAAAAACTCCCACCCCAATCCACCGAGCACAGCCCGAGCCCACTGCTCCACAGGTCCCAGCACAGTGGTTACAACAGGCTTACTCATTTCTCCACTGAGTAAGACCGAAAGGGGAGCCCCACAGGGGCAGGACTGGGGGCTGATAAGGAGCAGCTCCCTAATCTCCAGCCCCAGCAGCCAAAAGGGTGAGGGTGATAACTCGCAGAGCCCCCAGCTCCCAGCAGTGCAGGCTGCTGCTGTCGGTTTGAGTGTTTGCAGAGTTGCACCTCCTCACCTCGCAGGGTTTGTCTGCAGTGGCCTGGCCCAGCCCAGCACCCCTCACCCTCCCCGGGCAGCCAGCAGGATCAGGAGGTGGTGGCACCCCCAGGGCTCACAGCCTGGCCCACTCACCTCCTCTGCTCTTGAAGGGGCCTACACTATTCATCTGATTAATCACCCCTGCTTAGGAAGATCCGAAGTTTAGAAATTGGAGGTAGCGAAGGTCCCAGCTGAGGTCCATCTTCATGCTCTGGGTGACACCAAGAAGCCAGGAGCACAGCAAAGCTGGCACTGCCCTGATTCAGACCTGGGCTGGGATTCTGGCTCAGATACCTGGTCTTTAATTTTAATAATATTTATCATAAATATTATGATANAATTAGATCAATAGAATTAATATATTAATATATAATATATAATATATTATTAATTATAAATTATAAAGTAATTTTAATATAAGTAATAAAACTTATCTTTAAGTTTTTATAACCGATATAACAATTTTCAGAGCCATCTCTATCTGGACCAGACTCTGTCCATGCCCATATCCTGTGGCACACACCCACGGCTGCACCAGCAGCCCCAGCACTGCTGCTCCACTGGCTCCGTGTCACCCTCCCCCAGCTCCAGGGATCAGCTCCACTGTCCCCTCACCAGCCCCGTGTGCCAAATTGCACATGATAAGCTCTGCTCCACAGCACATTTTTGTCAGAGGCTAGGGAGATAAAATCTTAAAATAGCTCACCGTGACATTCGCCAGGGTCTGTGCCACCGCATTTCCCACATGCTGCCGTCCTCCCTCCCTGGCTGCGGCCGGGATCATCCCTGCAGGAAGGCTGGGCTCCTGAAATGCAAAGCAGGGCGATCAGAGCTGCTCCTGTCCTGGAGCGTCGTGGTCTCCAGGCAGCATGGGACTGAGCTTGACATGGCACGGAGCATGACATGGGACTAGGCATGACACGGCACAGAGCATGACATGGCACAGAGAGTGACACAGCTCTGAGCACTGCAGGGCAGACTCTGCCTCTGCTTTCAGGGTGCCCCCACTCCCCCAGGCCCCACTGCAGGGCCCCCATCCCTTCTTTGGCTTGCTGCAGGGAGCACCGTGCCCTCTCGGAGCCTTTGGCTCCGGCCGAACGCCACTTGGCCAAGTCCCCAGCACAGGAACAAAAGCAGAGAGCCCCAGGGATGGGCCAGGGAGCTGGGGGAGGCTGCAGCTCCCTGCACAGCTCCTCTCCAGCGCTGGAAACCAGCAGGGCACAGAAGTGACCCATCCCTTCACTGCCTTTGTCACTCCTGGTGCTGCCCAGGGCTGCCGTGTGCCTTGCAGGGGTGCACTGGTGGCTCTCTCAGGCTGGGTGCCAAGGGGAAGACTGGGGTGCCAGCATCTCCTCCTGGAAAGGCCACTTCCAGCTCCTTCCTTGCAGGGTGAACCTGCTTCTTTAACCCCTCTGGTGCCAGCTGGCCAGTGCCATGCCCTGGCCATGGTCCCTGGGCTCTCACAGTGCTGCCAAGCGAGTGGCATTCAAAGCTTTAGCCTTTCCCAGCTTTTAGGCACATGCTCCAACTCTCCCCTATTTTGTGTTTAGCTTTGGGCAGCCAGTATCACGTCATAGTTAAAGGCGCAGCTTCAATTCATATCTATCTTGATTTCTTTTTTTTAATGAAAAACAAGATTAAAAATAGTCATCAGAGAAAACAAACACTGTAATGCCCCCACAGATTTTTCCAAACAATTTAAAAAATGCCCATGAGAGCCACTTCTTTTAAGTGTTGGAGAATCACAGTGGAGACTTTGCAGTGCAGACATGGCTGTAAGGAAATGAAGCATTTTATACAGAGAGGAAAACATGGTCCAGGTGTTACTGCACCACAAGCCCCAGCTCCTTCCCCTGCACCTGGCTCACACCTGGCGGGGGGCAGGTGGCTCTGCAGACACACGTTGGGGTTACTGGGGAAGTCCTACTGGCACCTCCTGGCCATGCCAAGGAAAATCATTCCATTTTCTCTGCCCTGTGCCTGGGAGGGGCTCACAAACCTCCCTGGCTCAGTGTCACCTTCAGTCTCAGCCAGTCACAGCACAGGCTGTTATGGCACACCAGTCTCATTCCTCTATTCATGATACGCTGTAAAAGCAGTAAAAGCAGATGAGCTCACTCCAATTAGCTCATGGCCCTAGAACAAGAATTTTTCTCCCACCTCATGGTGCAGACAATGGTGGGGGTCAGTGGCACAAGACCGGGAACCCGCCAGCACTGTGGCTCTTCTGCTTCCTTCCACACATGGCACACGTGTGAGGCCAGTGCCTTTGGTTCCACTGTGTGCCACGGGACAGAGCCAGGCTGGGGACAAGCGAGTCTCGAGCCTACAGGGATGTCACCTGTGCCAAAGGGATCCTGGGGTGCTAGAGACCCTTAGCTGAGGAGCCAGCAGAGCCCACATCGACTTGAGCTCGACTCTGAGAGCTAGATGGGGCTTTTGGGGGATTGTTTAGACTTGTTAAGGGTTTTCCCCAGCCTCCGTGGCCTCGCTGCCCTCCCTGAGAGACACCAGCAAAGCCCCAGGGACCCACATGCTTTGGGGAGCAGCGATGCAGCACAGCTCGTAGCCCTGATGTGTTTGGGACAGAGCTGTGAGGAAACCTCACACAGGACTCATTGGAAGTGACCCTGTGTGACATGTGCTGCATGGAGGGAGGGAGGGAGGTTCCCTCAGTGGGGGCCAGACTGTGCCAGCACCCAGCACCACCCAGAGAGGCAGAGAGGCTGCACTCCCATTTGACCACAGGGCTTCAGAACCAGGGGGGTTCTTTCCAGTGCAGATCAAGGAAGCCCCTTTTAAAGCTGATTTTTTAAAAAAAATTTAAAAAAGAAGCCCCTTTTTAAAAGCTGATTCATCCCCAGCCCTCTGCACACCAGAGCTGAGTGGCTCCACTGGGCACAAGGATGCTGAGGCCCAGGGAGAGCTCACCTCAGAGAAAAAACACTCTGGAGGGATCTAACCTGTCTGGAAAACAGGGTTTTACCACAGCTCCCCGAGGGCAGAGTACAGGCAGCACCACTGCCTTACCCAGCCCATGCTGCCAGAGCACATGGCACAGGTTTGGCTTTCCCCATGGAAATGGCAGCGTGGCATCACTGCCCACGTGGGAAAGGCTCAGCTTTGTCCCCGTGGTGCCCCTCGACGCTATGTAAATACTTGCAGGATTTTCTTAGCAACATGAAATGCACATCTGCTCATGCAAAGCTGTGGGTGGTGGCCGCGGAGCTCCAGCCGCTGGCCAGCGCAGGAAGGTCGCTGCCATGCACGGGTGCCTCCCTGCCATGAGCCAGCCTCCCAGCCTGACCTTCTGCCCTGAAAGAGCTTCCTGCATCCGAAACAGCCACCCTTGCTCCTCTCCTTGCCCAGAAAGCCAGGGCTGATCCGCAGCCCTCAACAGGAGATGGATGGATGAAGCACCTCTGTGTGTCACCCAGGGAGAGCCCCCAGCCCTGCAGCTCTGCTGTCCCCGGCAGGCTCACCAAGATAAGGCTGGAGGATGATCACTTCATGCTGTCATCAAGACAACATAAAGCCTGACTGCTTCCAATACCGTTTTTTCCCTTAATTGTTCTATTTCCATGGGCCTGTGCACGCCCAGCTCTTGCCAGGAAAGCCGAGTGCTGATCATTGTCAGATGGCTCACACAGAGGTTTCTGTTTTGTTTTGTTTTTTCAAGGATCCAAGATGATAGGGGGATGGAGAGAACTTTTGTCCTCTGTTTAAAATAATTCGAGCTTTCCACTGTCTACACCAGGCTCAAGCAGATATTTGCATAACAAATGAGCTTCTCCCCACACTTCAACCCCGGGTGACCCCAGCAACTCTTGCACGAGGTTGCTCCATCTCCTTCGTTATCTAAATCTCCATCATCTCCATCATCTCCATCTTCTGTCTCAGCCCTGAATCTGGGGAGGGGAGGGCATGGAGAGGGTTGTAAGTTTTTGGCACTTCTATCAATCAAAGCTCCAAACAGCCTCTGGAAAATTTCACCATTAAAACATTTGCTTGGTGACCAACAAATAATTCCAGGCATCTTTTATCTTGTAGTAAAAATGCCACAAAGCAGCTGATTAGTGGAGGTTTCTCTCCAAGCTAAAACCTGTTGACAGCAGGACCAAACACCGACTTTCCCATTACCAGCAGAAATGGCCTCTCTGTGCTGGGCATTCTCCAGGCAGTGATGGACAAGCACAAGGCTCAGCTCTGAGAGCCTGTTTGGGTGCAGAAAAACCAAGCAAAGCCCTGGAAGTTTCACAGAATTTTTGTTTCACCCCTGAGAAAGATTAACACTTTGCTAGTTCAGATGGATAAATTACACTATTGCTATTTAAACCAATTTCCTTGCAGAGTGCTCCAGAGAACACATGCTGAAATGGCTGAGGTCACGATTTCCAGCCCAGTAAGAAGATAAAACTGCTGCCAGAGTCCATGGCCAGACCTGCTTTGTGCAGAACCACATCACCTCAGCCTCTCTGCCAAGAAACTGGAGGAATTTTCCAGTTCCCATTCTCCTTCTGGGAGGGAGAAAGTGGGGGAGTAAAGCTTACGTACCTTCATGAAGCTCTGAGAGGCATCAGGAGGGTTTTCATGAGAAACTGGATGGAAGCAAATGCTATCAGAGCCCAAATACCCCATTAATTATATCAGAATATCATTCTGGGGAGAAGGGAAGTCCCAGCAGTCCTGCAACAGCCTTCTTAGACAATGACTGAAAAAAATGTTGCAGTTACTCATTTTGAAATGAGTTTTTGCAAGGGTTAGATTTTTTTTGCATGACAACACATTGTGGGTACACAATTAGAAGACGAATCCATGACCAGCCAGAAACAATCATCCTTCCCTTTTTCTTTTAGAGTAAACTCTGAAATCTGGGGGGTTTTTAACATAATTGTAATTATAGAGCAAGCCTCCAGAAGCCTTTGCAACATTAAACATCCGAGCTCTGCACCAGATTCTTTCTGGGCAGCCCCCTGATATCAGTGAGTCACTGCAGCCCCCACAGCTCCAGGTGGAGGGCACACATCCCTCCTCCAGCCTGTGTTTCCCAGCACAGGAAATGCTGCTCACAACTCCTGGAGACCGGGCAGCAAATGCTTAATATGAGGTTTGAGATTCAACCAGCCTGGGCTGTGTCTTTCCACAGCAAACTCAGAGCATCTCAAAGTGAGGTGCGAGGTAAAATCCCAGAGAAATTCTCCCGAGTCATTTTTCTTACCTCTGTGGGTTTGGGATTTGTTTTAGTGGGCCCTAGCAGGCTACAGCCATGAGTGTGCCTCCTCCTGTGTGCTGCAGGAGTGTTTATCTGCTGAAGGAGCAGAGCTCCAGCCACCCACGGTGGCTTGGTGGTGCTGCTCTCAGCCCTGAGAACAGGTTTGAATTGTACCTTTCCTGGCAGAGGCTCAGAGCAAACCCTGTGTGTCCCTGAGCTCCCTTGACCCACCTGCTGTCTGAGGGGTGTTTCAAACATCAGCCTGAGATGCTGCTCTCTCCACTTGTATCACTTGACCACAAAACCATCCTCCTTCATGTGCTAACCCCCCGATCTCAGCAGCTCCACCAGGCACTGGCAGGAGACACCAATGCACCTCTTAATGCCCAGACTGGCAGCCCTGAGCAGGGTAGGACAGGTCCCCCGGGCTCACCATGGCTCACAGTCCAACCTGCTGGGCTGCTTTGGGTTTTGTTCAACTCCATCAAAGCCTCAGAGACACCATATGGCTCCCGGGGATGTTCCTCTGCAGGATTTGGTTTGCAGCACAGGAGTTATGCCTGGCAGAGGCAGTAGAGCAGCTCCCCCCACCCCGTTCCAGAGTGCCCAGGGGTGACAAAGGGCTCTGATGGTACCAGGGTGTCCCCAGCCCACACCAGTGCCCAAAGCGTGGAAAATGCATTCCTGTTCCTCGCAGTGCTGTCCCAGGGACTGCTGTGTCCCAGTGGAATGGGGAAGCTCTGTGGGGTTTTTGGAGAGCCCTCTTGTGGGTTGCAGGGACAGGTGGGGATGGCAGCGGGAGCCAGGATGTTTCTCCTGGTGTTTGCTAGGAAGAGAACCAGCCAGGGAGCTGCCTGAGCTGCTGCACAGGCCTCAGGGATGCAGAGGCCAAGAGAAGTTTGCCTTTGGGCCAAAAAAGCCTCCAGCTTCCTTCTCTAGCTTCCATCTCTCCCTGCCTTCCTTCTCCCAGGCATTTCAAGAAGCTCATTCCCAAGAACCAGTCTCATCCCAGCTCACCCAGGTGCACACACCACCAGACTCCTCACCTTGGGGCACCATCTCCAAACAGTGCACTGAGAACTGGGGAAACTGAGGCACGAACAACCCCCAGGAGAACTCTGCAGGCTGTTCTCATGTTGTTTGGGAGGGACAGAAGAACTCTTGGTGTGCCCTGGTACCTTCCACAAGCAGCTCCTTGTCCTCCTCACTGCCCTATCCCCAACCCAGTGCCACCAGGTGACAAATCCTGCAGCACCAGGACGTGCTCCCCTCAGGTACCAGCAGCCGTTTCAACAGCTGAAAAGAGGACAAAAACAGCAACAAAAGACCAAGAAATAGTTGACTCTGTTCCCAGGCAAATAAAAAAGAATGGGTTTGGATCGTCACTGCTGTCCCTTTGTTTACCGAATGCAGTAACAAAAACAGCCAGGAAAGAAAAGAAAATATTCTCTGATAGCGACAATTTATTGTGGGTGAAGCAGGCTGGGACATGCCCCAGGGAAGGAGGGTCAGGCTCCGTGTGGATCTGCTGGGGATGGGAAATAAACGTGCCCAAAAGCACTTAAAAAAACCTGAAAGGACCAGCCCTGATTGCAGCAGTTAGAAGTGATATATTCTTGGCATGGAAACAAAAAGCAAATTCATAGCAGGTTTGGAGCTGATCTTACTGGCTTACATGGGATTTTATACTTGGGTAATTCTATTGTTGGCTGGAGCTACCTGATTTATGCCTGAATGAGGTCCTGATCCTGCAAACATTTACTGATGTACTTTAGTTTTACCTTTGCCCCAAGACATCCCACTAATTTTCCTGCAGGGAGGGTAGTGCCTATCTGCAGAGCTGGGGCCTTTGCAAGAGGAAAATCTGTGCCGTGATGCCTGAAACGAAGAAGAAATTTTGCAGTGATACATGAACTCCCCCAGGCTGTGGTCATCCCCCAGGATGAGACTGAGACACTGCCAGTCCCAGGCAGGACACCCAGGATTGCCCATGCAGCCCCTCCAACCCATGAGATTTGGGAAGCAGAGGGGGAACATCCTTAGCAGGACCCTGCAGCTGCACCGAGTCTCTGCGACACACAAAGCAGCAGTGTGACCCCGAGTTTACTCTCAGGACACCTCTCTCCTCACAGCAGACCCTCCAAACAGGCTGCTAAACCTAGCAGAAACCATTTGGACTGCCTGTTTCCATTCAAGAAAATGGCATTTATTGTGAAAAACACCATGTTTACCCTGTCAGGTAAAAAGAAATAGATTAATCCATCAAGCAGTCCTTTGATGGGGAAAACATTGGGTTTGCTTCGAAGTGAGCAGGAGAATAAAAACCTGTCTGAGGTGAGAGGAGGAGGCTCACCCACCCACCTCAGCATTCCGGCCAGCGCTGCTGCTCACATGCCCCTCACACGCTGCTAAAACCAGGCAAATGAAATAAAAAGGGGCTGTGAGTCTCGGAGCAGCTGCTTTCCTCACTGCCGCTGCCAAGCCTCCCCGAGAGCACGGCTATTCCCCGGCGCGGGGGAGAATTAATTTGCTTTACAATGGGCTCCGCGGGCAGTCGGGTGTCTGCCGCAGCCCGGGGGGAGCGTGGGCAGCCAGGAGCACCACCTGGAGCCAGCCCTGAGGGTGCTGAGGAGGCTGGAGAGGCACCCAGAGCAAAACCCGTCCTGTGCCCATCCCTGCTGGCTCCCGGGGGATGCAGCAGTGCCAGCTCCCAGCCTGGCCATCTCCACCGGCAAAGCTCAGGTGCTCCTTGTGGACCTCGGGGCACTGCAGCTCCCACTCACGAGGTGTGGGATCTCTGTCCCCCAAAACACACCTGGCAAAGGGTGCCAGCAGCAGCGTGTCCGGAGCCTGCCTTCATCCCACAGCCCCCGGTGCTGCTGTGCACTCCGGAGCGCTGGGGTTTGTGTCCGGAGAGCTCCAGGACACTGCCATGACCACAGAGAGGAGCTGCCCAGAGGTTCTGCACCGTGTCTGATGAGGCTGCAGGATGGGAGACAGCACCCAAAGGCATTTCCAGAGCATCTCCTCTGAAATGGGCTTTGTTTATGCTGTAGGAGCCTGGAGAAATGAATATTGCCTGCCCAGAAAGATTTTAATATCCATAAAATTAGAAGGAGGAAGTGTTAGCTAAAATTTCGTACTTCTGGAAGGCAGACGGTTCGTTAGCAGTACTTTAATGAGGCTCTAACCTCACTGTAATGCTTTTATTAATGCTCGTTGCTTACTGAGTGCCAACTGCTTGGCTCCTCTCCGACAGCCCGGCTGGTCCACAAAGAGAGGGGTTGAGGGGTCCTTTGATGCAAAACGTGAGCACATTTCCCCCACAGCCAGGACAAACGACAGTTGGTGAGATGAGACAGCCCCAAACTCAGCAGATGGTGCCCAGAGCAGGCAAAGCAGCGAGAGCAGGGTGGGCAGGAGAGGACACGGGAGGGAACAAGGGAAGAGAGAAGAGGAGGAGTTAGTTATGCCATCGAAGTGCTCCCGTTGGCTGCAGCTGGGTCAGCAAGAGGGTCAGGCAATGAGCAATGACAGGACATCATGGGCTGGTGTGCTGGAGATTTGGTGACAAGGGCAGACACGGGGAAGTGCAGGATGGAGGAGGCAGATCTCAGTGGCTGAACACTCAGCCTGCTCCCCCTGCTCTACTGCTGCAGATATCTCGTGTGCTTTGAGGCCAAAGCTGCACACAGATCTCACCAGAAACCCATTTTGGTCAAACGTGAGTCCTTAATCCAACAAACTTCCAAACACCCGAGGCACCCATACCCAGAAATCTTTACTGTGACTGTGGAGGGAGAAGCTGTGCCTTTGAGGTGCTCCCAGCTGTGCTGCAGAGCTGATCCAACTGAAGGAAAACCAGGAGAGGATGGAGTCCCTCCTCCTCCTCCCATGGCATGCCCTGCCATGCCCTTGTCCACGTCCCTGTTGGCTGCAGAGGTGAGGAAGGGACACCACATGCTCATGGGGTGATGCCCAGGCACCCTGAGCACACCTTTCAGACGTGGCTGATCCAGAAGGACAAGGATCACCCCAGCAGCCGCTGGGACACTGCCCCACACCTCCTGGGAGCCGAGGTGAGCATATGCTGTACGCTTCTCCTCCTGTTCCTCGAAACACTCTGAATAGAGGGATTAAAAATCACCCCTTGCAGCCTGAAACAACAGAGCCAAGGCTCCGGCTGATATTCCAGCACAGCGGAGAACAGGTGGGCTGCTGCATCCGTGCTGAGCAGGAATGGGAACAGCTTGTGGGAGCCTCGCCCCGGCTCTGCCTGCAGGGCCACCCCTCCCGGGAATGTGCCAAGTGGAATCCCACGCCGGTCCTGGAACCACAGCACAGAGCCAAGTGCAACAAGGAGCTGGATCTGCTGTCCCACCATTGTCCAGCGATGTCTCCAGAGGCACCCAGTGAGTCCTCGGCAAAGAGAAGTTCAGCATTGTACTATAATCTACTGAAATAGGCTTTCATGTCAGTTTAGGCAAATAAAAAAGAGGCAAGAAGATTATCCAAAGAAAAGAGGAGGAAAAAGAGCCCAGCAGGCTGCCAGGGCACAGAGTGATGGGTGAAACACAGGGCAAAGGCAGGAGTGACCAGGGAGAAAAGCTCCTGTCCTCAGTGCATCCTGCCCAACCTGTGACGTTGAGCAGGATGCACTGAGGACAAACTACAAAGTCTCTGAAAGAGAAAATTCACAGCATATTTTTTTTCTCCATCTAACTCTGATAGATTCAAAGCCAAACATGGAAATATCTCAGGGTGCTGATGTGCATTTTTCCTGTTAAAGTTTCTCTGAAATCTGGCCTGGTTCTTGTGAAGGGAAAAAAAAAACAGAGAAAAAAGAAATAGGATATTTTCAAGTAACACTAGTTAGATGCATGTCTTTTTAGAGTGACTGCTATAGGCAACTGGGAAATTGGTAAAATAAAAATGTTTTCCCAAATATTTTTTGCAAGAATATGGTGTGGTTGTTTCATTCATTTTTTTTTAATAAGACTTTGATTCAACGATCTAAATTTATCAGAATTCAGAATAAAGCAGAATCTAGAAATGAAAATGAAACACAGAAAATAAAATAGGGCAAAACAGAACAGCAAATGCTGTGAAAATTTCAGCTGGAATTTACAGCTCACACCAGAGAGTAAATGTTTGTTCCAAGCACAATAAAATAGTCCCAGCATAAATATTTTTAATTTCTACTGGTCCCATCCAAAGCTTCCCTGCACTGACAGTGAGACCTTGCAGGTCTCCTGGGGCCCAGGCATCACTTTGCACATGTGAGCAACTGTGCCAGCCTGAAACACAACATTCTGAATCCCATGGTTCCTGTGGCAAAATATGAGAGACTTGGTATTTTAAATGGATTTTATCCAGAGCATAAAGCAGAAGAGTTCTGTCCTAGTGAAAAATGGGAAAACAAGGTAAAAAACTGAGCACAGCTGTAAACAAGATGCACACTGGCAGTGCTCATCACCCTGGCAAGGGTAATTGCCCTCAAGTTTAATCAAGGTAGAAGGAGGGGATTTGGAAGCACCACATCCGTGGCACACTTCCCTGCTTTGTCACATCACACTAAACACTCGATAAAAGCTCCCTTTGAAGAGGAGCCAAGCCCATCCTCACTTGAGTACGGTGATACTGCACTGGGTTAGCTGAGCTGGGCTTCCACTTGTGCAAAGAATTTGTAAGAGGTTGAAAAAAGAGTAGGAGTGAGCAGATAGTGTTGCAGCTCAAAGAAAAGTACAAAAAAAAGTGCAATAATTAATTATTTTTAATTTTTTATTTTCTATTTTTTTGCTGGGACAAACAGACTACTGTATTAGTAAAATGTATCCTTCTCTATAGATTTGGATATGTATCAATAAATATTCAAAAATCACTTGCCATCTCTCCAAAATCATGAGATAGGTAAGAAAATAAATAGAATGAAAAACCTAATTGTAACAAAGGATTTTCTTTTGTGTCTTTGCTTCTGAGCTGTTGGCCTGCCAAGCTAATCTCAAAAGAGCCTTGGTTAAAGGAATATAAAAAAATGAGAAGGTGAGATTTTCCCATCATTACACCAGAAGAGTTTAGTTTCCCAGGAAAGCAAATCTGTAACTCGATGAGATCACTTCCAGCTGACGAATCCGAAGTTTGTTTTTAGAAGGCTAAGAACAACAACAAAAAAATAAGATTAAGAAAAAAAACCCAGTACCCAAATGCAGATCACTTGGAAATTGGGTATTTGGGCCCAGGCAGAGTGGGTAACATGCCATCCTCCTGCTTCCCAGTTAGGGCACAGGGACACTGAATTTCCTTAGGGAGAGGAAATTCACTCCAGAGGTATGAGTGGTGGCAGATCTGCTGCCTCCACCAGACCAGCGATTTCCCAGTGCCCAGTGACAACCCTGTCATTTGTCCTCTGGTGTGACCCCAACCCAACCAAGAGCAGGAGGGGTTGGGGGCAGTTCCACTCCAGGGCTTTGGTCCTGGCAGGCACAGAGGAGCTGCTGCCAGGGCAGGGCACTCTCCTCCTGCTTATGCCAGAGCCCCACCCTGGAGCACAAACAGCCTCTGCCCACCATCCCTGCTCCCTTTCAGCCGGTGCCCAGCTCCTCCAGGTGTTGTTTGCTCTCCCAGCACAGCTCTTGTTCAGAGAGAACTCACCACAAAAGCTCAGCGTCGTTGCTATTGATTCCCAATCTGGTTTCGTAGAGGTGACCAAACGAGTGGCAGGCAGTTGGTTCTTCTGCTTATTTTCTGCTGGATGGGGACACCAAATATTTGCTTTCTGAAATATTTGCAGCAGCTCCACTACAATTAACAACATCAACTGGAATGTTCAAAAAGGGTGGGAAGTGCTCCCATGCTTTGCTGTCCCCCTCAGCTTTGCTAAGATGACACAGAAACTCCTGGGCTTTGTTGCTTTGCTATGGAGTGCCTATCATGGGCAACACGTGTGATGGATTAACCTTTGGTTTCACTGGAAGATGCCCACAGGAGTGGATCTGGACTCCTGGTTTCTGATCCAGAGCAGACCAGTCTTGGGGAACAGCTTTCACTAACACAAGTACAAATGCAGAGCAGATAAAGGACTCACCAAACCAATTCTATTGCAGCAGAACAACTCAGGCCTTGCATTTCAGGAACAAACCTGCCTGAGGGTATGTGCTAATTACAGACTGCTCATGTCATTCCAGTTTACATTCCAAGACACCATCCAGACAACCAACCAGAGGAAGAGTGAATTACCTTTGATGAGAGGAAGCTCCAGCTATGATCAAGTGTGGATGTTGCATTCAAGGCAAATTTAGGGAAGGCTGAGCCAAGTCCCCCTCTGTATGAGCTACACACACTGTTCAGTAGCTGTTGTCAGCAGCAGAATCGTCGAGTGATGTGTCCTCATCTGAGACCTCCAGAAGTGCTGAGTTCCAGATAAATTTTCTCTCACATAATGGTCGCACTTCAAAAACAGACCAGGAATTTTGGAGACAAAATTCTCCATTGCTGAGGTGTCCAAAGGTTCTCACAATGTCTCCAGATGCAGCAGAAGCAGAGGGAGAAGGGTTTCCTTCCAGGCAGGGACTGCTGCTGTAAGAGGTGATCAAAGCCACAACTCAGTACAAGCTTTGCAAAAAGGAGACGCCTACACAGACCACAGAATTTCTTGGGACTGAGTGCTGTATCCAAAGATCTGCTGGCGAAATGCCTGCAGGGTGGAACATGGGATGGCAAAGGACAGGTCCCTCCAACCTGGCGAGTCTGGAACAGAGACTCTGGCCTGTGGGTTCAAGCCATGGCACTCTCTTCCCTAGCTCTCACTCTTCTTCATCACCTCTTCTGGATGAGAGAGGCAATCATTTAGGAGTAGATTTTTAACTCAGTGCCATGGATCACTGATAGGATCAGACCCAGAGAGCATGCAGGGTATGACTCAGTGCAAGCATCTCAGTCTTCCTAGGCAGACAGTATGTTTTTGGCTTCATGCACTCTGAAGTTTCTCTCTTTTTTTCTTTTTTTTTTTTTTTTTTTCTTTTTTTTTTTTTTTTCCTCTTGTAAAGACTTTGCTATGTCAGAATCTGTCAAACAACTCCTTGTGCCATGTTTTCACAAGAATCCTACTTGCTGGCCAGTGCCAAGCTCCCTTTTAAACAATACTCAGTGAAGCATTGCATTGCCTGTGCTCTGCTCTCGCATGCCATATTTAGACAAAAGCCAGGGAATTCCCTGCCCTAGATGAAGGCTTGAATGAGCGCGTTCTTCTCCCACCTCAACTAAAAATGTATGTGTTCACATCAGCCAGGCCTTCCACCCAGCTGTAATTTTAATTCATTCCACACTTTGATTTATATACCTAGAAATCTGAAGCGGGGCGGGGGTAAGAAAAGGAAAATATAAAGAAAACAAAATTAAACAAGTGAATGCGACCACAAACATGTGCTTAGTCCCAATGGGTGCATTCCCAAAGAGACCAAAACCAGTGGAAAAAACCACCAAAACTCCACACTGACACACGTGAGAAAAACACGCAAACCCCACCCCGTGCACCACCCCAGTGCACAGCTGGCAACAGCTGGATCGTGGCCACAGCTGGATTTTAGTGCATTGGCCCAGGGCAAACAAACAGCCGACACTGCTGCGGGCTGTCAGGGGGGTCCTGGCAGGGCACCTTGCGTGCACCTGAGTCCCGTGGGGAAAAGGAAACCCGCCAGGGCAGGGCGAGGGGCAGGCTGGGCAGAGCAGGGAGCTCCGCGGCTCCCGCACGCTCCCATTCCCCCGGAGAGAGCAGGAGCGCTGGGGCTCCGTCCTGACGCTGCACAAGTCAATGGGGCTGCAGAGCCTTCTGGAGCTCTATTGAAACGCCACATTCCAGAGCACTGTGCTAATCACTCCCCGCCAGCCCTCCAGCATCACTCCTCTCACTGATGTTTAAATTCTTTGCCGTACTTTTGTCCACAGCTCTTGGGCCCCCCAGATTTTTTGACATGTGGTCCTTCCGCTCGCTGCCAAGCCTGCAGGGAGAGGATGTCAGCCTCACAGCACCAAAACAGATGCTGTCCGTGCACTAACTCTGCTGGGAAAGCTTCAGATAAAGGCTTGTCTGCCCTCCTCCTTGCCCCACAAACATTGCAAAATATTCATTGTATCTGCCCCAAGAACCTGCTTAGGAGAAAATCTGAATCCTGAAATTGAGAGTCAGAACGTTGTCAAGCACAGTGGGCATGGCCTGAAATATGGACTGAAATACTCTGAAAAACAAGGCAGAATTTGCACTAGATTATTGTTTTCAAATACATATATAAAATCCATTACAGCTATCTCAAATATATCCATATTGCTGGTAGTGATGATGGGAACCTTACTGCAGACAGGATGTAGACAGACACCTTTTAACTGCTGTCACTTAATTCTGCTCAGTGTGGCTTGAGCTGACATCTTAACTGAGACATCCCTCAAGCCTTGACTAGCCTGGTGGTCCTGGTGTAATTGCTGCTGCCAGGAGCATTCTGGGGACAGGGAGAGAGGAAAGAAATTATAAGGACAGAGCTGTAGAGTTAAGAAATACACCCTTAGGATCGTATGTTCAAAAGCACTCCGTTCCCATTTAGGAACCTAAATGAAGTTGGCAGGATTTCAGAAGTGCTCAGCATCTATCAGCTCCTACTGAGAACATGCTGAGCTCTTCTTAAAATTGTCAGAGAAAAACAATTTGAAGATAAGAGCCGCTTGTGGCTTACAATTAACATCATTGTATGGGTCTTCAGAGCATCTTGGCAAGAGCAAGAATAGCTGCTTTCACAGAAGATATTGTATATGAATCCACATCTTCAAGCATGGGGCCAGGTCTATAAGCAGTCACCCTGCTGGCTGCCTCCAGAAAGAGCTCTGCAGCCCAAGGAGAATTTTCCACTTTGTGTCAGTGATGCCTGTACAGCGTTAAGTGGGAGTTTGCACCTGACCATGCCAGGACCAACCACACCAGTGGAGATGAGAAGGACCAAAATGAGTGCTTAAAAACTCAGAACACAACCCATGGGGCTGCAGGCAGGGCAAATGTGAAAACATCTGGAGAAATGCACTAATTTGGTCCTAACTTATATTAAGTCCCAATATATAATTAGTAGCAATACTAAATGCCAGTTTGTACCTTCTGTCTTTGAACCCCGAAGTGCTCTTTGTTCTGTGAAGGAGAACAATCTCTTCCCCCAGTGATGACAAACAGTTAAAGCCATGGGAACCTGCAAGAGACTGAAAGATCTGTCAGATCTCTCCAAACACTTCCAGAGGCATCAATCCAGCAAAGAACTTAACCACCGCAGCAGTCCCACTTGCCCTCCTGGAACCACAGATCTATTTAAAAGGAAGGCTGTGAATTCAAATCCTCCCACAGCTCACAGCTCCCCCAGCCTTGAACCAGCTGAACCTTGGTGCCACACCAAAAAACCCAAATCAAGCACAGCAGCCTGTGCCAGGCTCGGCTCACCCAGGGACATGTTATAATTCTTGAAGGGGACTAAGAGTGAATTTTTCCCATCAAGATCCTCTTTTTTCCCAGGGTCCTTCATCTTACACTGAGATTCCAGCAGCAGGCTGGAGTAGCTTGCCTATCCTTACTTTCCAGGTATTTCAGGGGTTACATCTGTCTGCTCCTTAGCTTGCTATATTGCTTGGTCTAATTCCACAGAAAAACTCCAGAGATTCTTCTGGGGACAGCAGGAGCTGAAGATCTCATGAATCTTGCTTCCAATAGGTGCCTTGACTCTCCTTGGTGTGGAAGGTGGAAATATAATTTAATGTACTTCCCTAGGTGAGGGTGCCACACCTCAATCAGAGCTGCAGGAGGACACTACCACTCGTGGTATTAGGACAATACAATTTTTTTTTTCTCTCTTTTAGCTTAGGAGAAGCTTCATGTTTTCTCAGTAATGGATCAAAATCCCTCTTGTTGAAGATGGAGTCCAGAGGAGCTCCTGCTCCTAGACCAGCTCAAGGACCCAGGAGAGAGGTTAAGCATTGTGCAGTCAAGCATTGCCAGACTTTACAAGCTCTGGCCATATTGATTTATATCCTGATGTCTCGACACGAAAGCAGAACAGCAGAAGCAAGCATAGCACTATTTTCCATTCTGACTAAAACAAGTAGCCCAAAACACGCATGAATTTAATTTGCCACTCCTCAAATATAACGTCTCACTATGATTCATTACTCCCAAGTATTCTAGTTTATTTTCTACAGCTAATTAACCTTGTAAGCAACAATTCACCCAGCAGAGGATCACTCTATTGCCGTGGGGAAGGCTGCACTCTGCCTTCTCCTGTAGGACAACAGAAGTGCTTGCCATGGTCCGGCCAAGGGGCACTGCTGCCCTTTCTCTCCTGAATTTTATGAACAGAAACAGCCTGAGAAAGCTCATTGAGAAAGAAATGGAGAGCTCTCCATTCCAGAGCAACATCCAAACACAGTCCCCTTGGCAGCAGGGAAGGGCTGGTTGGCCATTGCTGCAGCCACTGAAGGGTGACAAATACTTGTCCTTTGCACAGCTGGGCTGAGCTCAACTAGGCTGGAGAGAGGAGGGTGACAAGGAAGGTGAAGATACTAATGCTTGTTCTGGAGCAGCGAGAGGTGAATGGTGCAGCTCCCTGGGATGATGCCCTGTCCTGGGGAAGCCAGTGGCTCACACAACTGGGTGGAGTTTGGACAAGACCTTTCAGTCTTTGTCTTAGTCCCTTTTTTTATACTCTGCTCAGATTTAAACATCCTCTCAACTTCTCATATATATTTAGACCAAAGAAAAACACCATTAAAATACCAAGGAGGCTTTCAAGACAATTGTTATATTAAACTAGCTTCAATCCTAAACTCTGCTCCCGTGAAATTGCTCACTGGACAGCCCACTTTAATCCTGAATTACTAATTAAGTGCTGCTGTCACTGTCAGATGATTGCTGTTTTCACAGGTCAACCACAGCAGGAAAGGGAATTTTAACAAAATATTGCCTGACCCCAGCGATTTACAGACAGCAGCTTTTGCATTAGGCACCACGGTATAAAGTCACACAATCTTCACTGCAAAGGTCTTCATAAAGCCCCAGTGCCAAGAGCTGGGCACTGCTGCTGGTTTTGAAGCCCCAAATGCCATTTCCCTGGCGTGCCCTCGCGCTGCTCCCACCGAGGCTGCACCGGAGGCGTCCTGACAGCAGCGGCTGAGCATCGCCCAGTGAAACCCAAGAGCTGTGTCCATTTTTAGAACCAGCCTGCCTGAAGATCTGGGCATTATCTGGGCAACACTAAGGGAACAAGATGAACTGCAGCTCCTGCAGCCACTTATTTACCTTCTGTTTAAACAGAGCCTCTGCAGCTCCCTGCCCGTGCACCCACTTGCTCAGCACCTCGCGCAGGGCTGCTGCTCTATTTTTAAAGGCATGCTGCTGGCTTTCATCTGAAGATGCCTGGTTTTTTTTTCTTTTTAGCTCTCATACTCTTTAAATCAATTTAAAACATGCTGGCAGATAAAGGTAGTGAGGGGAGATACAGCAAATGCCCCACGGTTGGCATTGCAAGTTGAGGTTAAGGCAAGAGATACAACCTAAACAGAATAAAAACGAACATCTAAACTCAACGATTCGGGCCAGACAGCAGCAGTCCTTGCTAAGGGGACCATCTCCCATGTATTCAGAGCGGGATATTTGAATCAAGACTTTAGGATTTGCTCTGGCAGCAGACAGACTGGGGTGCTCACAGCAGGGAGGAACAGCTAGTGGCAGCTGCAAGGAGCCCTGTCGGGGAATGTGGTCCCTGAAACACAGTTTGAAGTAGTCTGGGGCTTGCCAGGGAGTTAAAGGCTCTGCTGGTTCCAGTTCTGAGCCCTCATGAGCAGCACTGCAGTCAGAGGCATTGCACAGTCACACAGGTGGAGGAAGTACTGCTAAGAGTGTCCAGCACAGCAGGAAGGTGAAAGGGTGACAGAAACATCTGGCATGAAAATCCAGTGTCCTCCCCATGGCTGTGACCCCAAACCAGGGAGCACTTAACACCCTTAAACAGGGAGGTGCTTCAAGCTTGACCCAAAATCCTCAGAAACTCTCAGCAGTGTTTAGAATAAAATTGCTGAGGCAATGAACACCGACAGGCTGTAAACAGGGAAGATGGTTGACTACACTGATACATCACCAGCAAGATGAGCAACCACTTCCAAAACTTCACATTTTGAGAGCTTGGAGATTTCCTAGCCCATGCCTTTGGTCTGGATTTTTCTCCGCTAATGTTCAGGTGCCAGGCTCTGTCACCACTGCAGAGCTGCCCTGAGCATCCTGCTGATGGTCCTGGTGTTAGACATCCTGGTCCTAGACACACATCTGGCTCTGCTGCTGATGTTCCTGGTGCTCCAGACACACACCTGGCTCTGCTGCTGAGGGTCCTGGTGCTCCAGGCACACACCTGGCTCTGCTGCTGATGGTCCTGGTGCTCCAGACACACACCTGGCTCTGCTGCTGAGGGTCCTGGTGCTCCAGACACACACCTGGCTCTGCTGCTGAGGGTCCTGGTGCTCCAGGCACACACCTGGCTCTGCTGCACAGGCCAGCCTGAACTCGGCTCCATTTCAGATTCAGGACATCTCTGAGAACTGGTTGAAAGGAGGACTCGATAACGCTCCCATCAGATGCTGATGGGCCTTTTTGTGCCAGGAAAACGGATGTGTGCAACAACAGCAAAAGTGCCTGGAAGCGTCCCAAAGCCTGAGTGAAATGGGGGAATGTTGAGTGGCATCAGACAAAAGGAGCAGTGATTTAATCTCCACAGATGGGGAGGAGGGAGCAGCGTCAGGAAAAGCAGGAGGATGAGATTAGCTAGGCAATAAAATGAAAATGAGCAAGAGGTGGAGAGAACTGTGCTGAGATAAGAGGAGGTGGATTACAGGGCTGGCAGATGGAAGGGGAGCAGGCAGCCAAACAGTGAACGAAAAACAGGTAATAAATCTGGAAAAATTGTCATCAACAATGTTAAATACTATTTTCAGCCCATTTTCTCCAAGGAAGTAAGTGGTTATGGCAGAGGGAAGTGCTGTGCCATCCCCTCAGGGTGCAGTGACACTGCCTCCAGCCCCAGCCTCAGCAAATGGCCAGCAAGGTGTGTTTGCTTGGGCTCTAGACTCCCACAAGACAGCCAGAATCCTTTCTGACACAGGGATAAAGCAGTCCTTTAACAGAAAAGGTGAAAGAAATTGCTTCTTTCTGGAGGGCCTGACCATCTATTTGACTCAGCCTAATTGAGGAAAGCGACACCTTGTCTCCTTGGCTGCTGAAAGGAGCATTTCCTCCAGCCTTGCTACAGCACTTTAGGCTGGCTATCTCAGTTCCGGGTGATAAGGCAGCTTTTATCAAGGGACTTTCATTAATGCAGTTTAACTGGCAATAGACAATTGATAACAAGGAGACATTTGACCACAATTTAAGTCATTAAGCCCTTGACCACCATGTTTTTGGAAGATAATCTCTAGAATATCTTAATCTGTGTCATTTTAGCAAAACCACGCTGCAGCTTTCCAAATCTGTGAATCCCCCAGCCTTCCATTACCCCAGGCAGGTCAGTGCCTGCTGGCAGCACATCTGTCTCAAGAGGTTACTTAAAATCATTTATTTGTCATTGTACTTTAAATCTGGGAGAGGAAATTAATGAACAAAGGGAAGTAATTACCATGTGAGTCTGAGACTTCTTCAGGGCAGGGGCAGTTTTTGCTCTGCACCAGCACAGTGCCTGGCCCACCAGGCTTGTGCAAAAAAGCAGCAGGGGTGGCTCACATGTCATTGCAAACATCTGTGGGGAGTAATGAATACCTGGTTTGAGATGAAAATTTCCCACCCCAAAGTGGGGCAAAGTCAGATTAACCCTGTCACTGCTGAGTTGGGTGATGTGCCTGCCTCTTCTGTATTCCCAAATGGAGACCTCTTCCCCCTCTGCCCCTTTAGCTCATTTGATGTCTCTCTAACCTCCAGCACAACCAGGAAAGGAGACAAGCAGATCACAGGGTGCTGTTTGGGGAAGAAAAGGAGAGGAAAGACGTCAAGGGGCAGCCTAGGTCAGAAGTTCTTTGCCCCACAGCTTTCTGGAAAATCCCATTTCTATCAGGAATAAGTAACATTTCTACCACGCTGAAATGAGTGCATTTAAGAGCATTTTTTTTCCCTAGGAAAGCACTGTGGTTAGGCAGTTCTTGGAGAGACTGTGGGAGTAAAGTGCAGGAAATTCAATACTCTCTGTTATATACCAGAGGTCAGGCTAAGGGTCCCTTCAGATCTTAACCATAAATTTAGCAAATCATTACCAAAAAGGCCCCTCCAAAACCCCCTCCAGTCTTCCACTCAGCTTCTAGAAAACTCTTCAATAACAAGATCTGATTGCCAAACGTTAGCAAAGAGGCCAAAACCATCAGGATCTATGTTTGACTCCAGTTTTTACAGCAACCTGGCAGCCCCAGACAGCCAGGAAAGCTCTGGAAACAGCATTCCTTAAAGAAGCCCAGAGCTGTACCCTGAGAGCCTGGGGCTCCTGACTCCTCATCTGAGCCTAGAAGCTGCTGCTTGTCACAGGCTGTTCCAAGGTGGGATGTGGGACAACTCATCCTGCTGGAAACCATAACTAAAAATGTTGAACACAAACCTCTCATGTGTCCAGAGGGGAGGAGCAGCCCCATCCAGCAGAGAGAAATGGGGTTTCAAGGAATGGTTGGGCTGAAGGGAACCCAGGAAGGCAGCCTGGGATGGTGGCTCTGGAGGAAGGTTTTACAGGAGGATGTCACCACCAGTCAAAGGAACTTCCCAGCATTGACTTGCCCAGCTGGGACATACCCAAATCCAAAATCCAGCCCAGGAGGCTGCAAATGCTGCAGCTGAAATCAGTTGTGTCAGGTCCTGGCAGCAGGTGTCAGGAGGAGCTGGTTTCCACCCCAGGATTAGCAGCAGGATATATACAGCACATACTCTCTGCAAAAGTGTGATCATATCAAAGCTCCATCTGTACTCAGGCTGGAGCTCGGAGCTATTAATGACTACGGGGGGAGAAATAACTTTTTTTTCTTATTATCAGTTAAATAAGCTTCCCACACCTTGAAAACGAATAATTTTTCTTTAAAGATATGTCTATACATACCTTTCTCTTTCAATACAGATAACACACACACATCTAGCCAGAGGGACAGTTGCACAGATTTTAAAACACAGAATATTTAAAATGCTGTGTTTATCCTTTTTTTTTTTTTTTAGAGGAGCTCAACTGTTCTCAGCTTGGATGCAAAGACACATACTTCCACTCTAGGTATTTCTGGTCAGGAGGAAAAGATAAATAGATAGTGTATTTCAAACGTCACACTTTCAGCTGGCTTTATCTAACTTTGGTCAAGAATTTAAAGCTTTGCACTGAACACCAGCACATTTCAAGCCTGAGCTGTAATTCTCTTCTCCTGACAAGAATTTGCTGCTAACAGAGCCTATCTGTGACATGGGAACCAACAGGCTGAAGCTGAAACCAAGGCTGTCAAACTCACTTCACTTATTAGTTATGAAATGGGAAAAGCCAGCGAGCAGCAGTGTCACACAGAAACACGAGCACAGCGGTGACACCGCCTTTCAAACCGTGTCAGCACCAGAACCAGCCTATAGATTATTTGGAAAGTAATAAACACTGATCTCATGATTCTATTCTGGGCTGGTCCTCTGACAAAAAAGAAAAAAAGAAACCCTAAACCATCAAAACACAACCAGAAGCTGACAGCCCTGAGCAGTTGGCACTGAGTGCAAGGGCAGTGCCCGGCTGTGAGTGGGGACCCTGCTGCCCAGTGCCAGCCCCTGGGCTGGGGACAGGGGGATTTACACGGGGATGACTGCTGCAGCCATCCCAGCAGCCTGCTGCAGGGAGAGGGGCTGCTCCCAGCCCCAGAGCACACGCCAGCTTCACACTGCCTTTTCCCTTCCTCATTTTTATTTCATTTTAAGGCCAATATCAAGTGCCAGGCTGCCCCGCTGGTTTGCCCTCACAGTTCAGAGATGGTTTCACAAAGAGGTGAGCTGCTGTTGTCCCACCAGCCATCCCAGGGGGGCATCCATCCTCAGGACACACATGACTCCCCTGAGCCTCCCACCCCTGGGGCCAGCTCAGACGCTCGGAATGACTTTTCTTAATCTTCAGCACGTCAAACCTTATTAGTTGATTCTATTAAATCTCTCTCCAAACATCTCTGAAGTAACACTTGGTGTTGCTGTATCCCAAAATAGCCTCTCAGTCTGAGTTTTGGCAGCCAGCAAAGAGACTGGATGAGACCCTAGAGAGTCGGATTAAGAAGCAAACCCGTACCCAACCTGCTTTTCCTTTTGACTTGCATAGCCTCTTCCCAGCCCCACACAGCCCCCAAAGCTCTTGTACCTTAGGAACTCTGCAGGCATCGCTGCTTCTCCTGCTGCCTTGAGCTCCAAACTGGGGCCAGGACAAAATCCCGCTGGCAAACAAATCCAGTTGTAGGAGATCTGCACTGATTGTGCAGCTGCAGGAACCTTCCCCCAGTATCCAGATCATTACTCTTCCTGGTAAAACAGGCTTTTATTTCTGCTCTCTGAGAGGTGAGATATCCACAAGTCAGAGGTACAAAGCTGCTGCCACTGTTAATTATTAAAAGCATTTATCACTGGATCTCTAGTGATGGGCAGGTGGCAAACCTCGGGTGAGCCATGAGAGAACTTTTAAGGGGAAAGAGTTGGAGGAAATCATAGTGCATTTAAAGTGTAATATGAATTCATATCAGTGACTGTTTTGACACAGGTTTAACCTCTGACTGCAGAGGTTTACAATTTAAAAGACATCTGGTAACGGACGATTTTGCAAGGCAGACAATTTAAAAGACATCTGCTAACTGATGATTTTTCAAAGCCAGAAGTCCATTACATACATTCAAATGAGTTTGAAAAAAAAGCTCAGGCACATCTGGTGTCATGAACAAGAGCTTGGAAAAATCCCCATTCTCTGTTGCAGTGTTGCTGGTTTTGCCAACGGTGAAAAGCAGCACAGACCTGTCCCCAGAGGCTGGAGGGACAGGATGGGCAGGTGCCCTCCTGGGCTGAGCACTCTGGAGCTGGGCTTTTGAAACAGCAGCTCTATGGCTTGGTCCTGAACCCATCCTTCCTCTTAGAGCCAGATCAGCAGTCTAGGCCCTCTTTCCTCATCCTGAATATCACCCTTCTTCACCCACACAAATAGAATTATTTGCATTTTTCCCATAGACAAAAAATGTTCAGATTCAGCCCCAAGTCAAGAGATCCTCGTTTGGCTCTGGATGTGTTGAAAGCGTGGGTCACACACCAGAGCTGGAACACAGAAAATCCTGGCTGTGCAAGAACCAGGGAATTCTGCCAAAAAGACCAGAGTTTTTTTCTGTAGTCAGCCCTTGGAGAATACTTTCTTTGACCAAAAAAAACCTATATAGGAAAACTCCATCTCTTGCAAGCTTAAGAAAGCATGGCCATGTGCCACAGAGGCTAATGGGCTCCCCAGCAGTGTCCCCCATCATAACTCAAATGGCAAGAGCACAGAAGTTACTCACTCCCTCTTCTCTCTTTTTTTTTTTCTTTTGGTTTGTTTTAAATAAAGCCATTAGACCCTTGAAAAAGCAGCTCTTACAAACTGTGGAAAGAGTTTTCCAAACAGCTGCTGAGGGTGCTGAGCAGCCCCCCCACAGAACCAGAAGGAGGGTTTTCCGCAGAAAAGTTTTCCATGTTCTCCCCTGCACAGAAGAAAACACTGAGAGGGGAGAAGCCCTGCCTTTGATAAAGGGAAAAAGGTCTCTTCCATTCTGAACCGAGCAAAGTGTGAGCTCCATCTTCCCCCCCATCCCTCCTACAGGATAAACTGAAGATGTCACTTTCCTCAAACTTGACCAGAAGTTCTGCACATCCCCCAGTGCCCGTGCTGGCAGACATGCCACTAGGACCAGCCCTTTCAGGGAGCTCTTCAGTCTTTCCTCCTTCACAGGGACAAACCTTTCAGGCTGAAAATCCCCTTTCCCTTTCCCAGTCCATTCCATCACTCGAACAAAAACTTCAACATCAAGGCACTGAGAGTGTTTCCTGAGCAGGCCTTGCCAGGAAAATGACCTGAAGTCCCATTCACCCAGGTCTACTTTTCTTCTGTTGCATTTCATGGGAACTCTCTGAGCTTCTCATCTGTCACCATTCTCCAGGGTTCATCCCATCTGGAGACTTTTCTGAAGCCGAGCTGGCTTAATTCCATCAAGTGGGAACGAGCTTCCCGAGCTCCCATCGCCCCTCTTATCACTCCCTGCCTTAAACAAGTTTGACCTTTTCATTGATTTGAACTTCGGGCAGCATTAAAACACTTGTTCTGGCAGATGAGGTCACTCCCTCAGCTTTCTGCTGTGTGTAATGGGGCAGTTAATGCTACACTGGTTTTAAATCATGGCATATTCCCAGCTGTGAGGACAGGGAAAGAAACAAAGCTCACTAGAAGTTGTCCCCTGACACCAGGCTGGGCCAGGCTTCTGCTGCAGTTTCAGCTTCCAGCTCCTGCCTCGTGGTTACTTCTGGTTGTACACTCTGCAAAGACAAGGAAACCTTTTAAATAGTCTAGGAAAAGGTCTTATCTCGATTTTCCTCTCCTCTCCATCCTCCTGACTTCCTGAAGCCATCCAAGCAAAATCCCTGAAAATGCCTCCTGCACAGGATTGTTGTGTCACTGCTGACCTCAGGCAGGGGTTTTTAATAACTAACAATGACAAACAAAACCTCGGGAGTAAGACGTTTCCACGGCATTTAAAATAGACTTGGAAGGGAAGATATTTTGTCCAAACATATAAATATTCCTCAAGCTGTCACAGGCCAGAATTTTTAACATCATGCTATATGTCAGACTGAGAAAGGGAAAAAAAACCCAACTGGAAATGGATTACAAAGAGCAAGTTGAAAGAAATGCAAAAACCAGCCACATGGGGAAAACCACACTGGAGCAAACCCAAATCTTTTCATCACTGTAGAAGCATTTTATGTTAACGTGAAGAGGAATTTATTCTTTTATTAATGCAGGATTTTTTTTCTCTGCCATCTCTGCAGGACTCAACGTAGACAAATAAAAGCCCTGTCAGTGACTTCATTGCTCTCAGTTTTATATAAAGGGGTTGGACACACACTAATGGGCACTTCTTTGTGGCAAACAGGAGTTAATAATGGGCTTTTTTTTTTTCCCCTGCTTGCAGAAGAATGCTGGTGAATTTAACAGATTTTATGATGTTTCCTTATTTACAGTTATGGTTGTAAAAATTACAAGAGGGAATCTTAGTTGTAAGAGGGAAATTTATAGATAAACCTAAGCATTGAGTGTTTCTTCAAAGGGTTGTCCTCACAAGACTCCCCAGGGTTGGTCATTGTGTCACTGCTGTGAGAGGCCATGGCTGTGATCTCTCAGATTATCAGGATATCCACAGGGAAAAACCCTGGATATCATCATTCTAAGGATGGTGTGGGCACCACTTAAGTAGATGGGTTGATGCATCCTCTGTCTTGGTCTATAGATTGATTTTTAGGTGAAATAGATTCCAATTAACGTGCACAGCAATCTGGAATATGCTCATCACAGCATTCCACTTCAGAAGTACAACCCTGGGGCTAATTTCCTAATTATCAATTTCCTGTATTGTCCCAAAGCTCTGCAACTGCCATATTCCTGTACTTCCTGCCAGCCCTAGTGAAGAATCTGGTGTTACTTACCCAAAACATCATTTCTTCAGGGAAATATGGCTGAACCTGAGGTCATTGATGGTTGGGGTGCAGCAGTGGGGTCACAGCACTGTGCTCTCTGCTCAGGGTATCCCAAAACACTTCCAGCAAGGACACAGCCCTGCCACACTGACTGCATGGGAGTACAAAGGGAGGGGGGAAGGCAGGAGAGCAAGAACATCACTTTTGAGAGCTCATCATTCAACACTCACACACAGAAAATCCCCTGGAGCCTTGCAAGGGCCTGAACATCTGCCAGCAGGCAGAGGAGAAAACAAACAATACTTTTCAAATTTCATTTTTAAAACAAGCACACAAATATGAGAGACCATAAATTTTACATAGCAACATTCCGTCCTTCCCGACCCACTCCTGTTTAAAAAGTTAAACAAAGCGATTTTATCTTGTAAAATATTAATTAAAGCAAGCATTATATTGGGTCCCATGAATCACTTTGTGCTCAATATTTGCAGTGTCACCATGGTGAGGAGCTGCACCTAATGACAGTGCTTTAGTTACAAAGACCAGTGAGCTCAGCCATGGCTACTGGCTCCCCAAACTATAAACCTGTCATCTGGACTGGGACAGCTCAGAGAACACAAAATGAGGCTTCAATGTCTGCATCATTATTTGAAGTTAATCCATGGCTCGTGCCAGCTGTAAGAGTTAAGGTTACAAACACTGAAATACCTTAAATAGGAAACTATTGGCTGTTAAACACACATGGACTGAGATAAAATCAAAGTGAAGATGGGGCCTTTCAGAGAAACCCGAGCCAATGAATTAATGGGATATAATATGAAGTGTGAAAGCTTTAATGATCCCAAGAACAAGAAATCATTTGAAAGCTCACTACTGTGCCCTATCAAGAGATTTTATACAGCTCACTTTCAAGGCTCTAGGTCAGTGGGGGAAGTCTTACAGATCATATTTCTTGGAAGGGGCTCTGCAGAATTTGCTCCTACATTCCCAGAGATCCAGTGGCTGCTTACAAATACTCAGTGTCCTATAAAAAGCTATGCCTCATGTCTAGCAAAAATGTAATAAGAGTTGTAATTTTAGTAAATTTGGATCCAAGTAAAAGGTGTAGGTTTCCCAATGTAAGTGAACATGGAGAGTGACCCACTCACACATGGTCTCTGCCACCTGGTAGCCAAAGTATTCTACACAAACTGCCCAGTGTGGCCACTCAGACACTGAGTATTTCTATATTAAATCAGTCACAAAAAAAACGATTTAGAAGTGTTGAGCATAACATCTGGACCAGGCACTGCCAAGGCTGCTGTTTTATCAGGCTGGATCTCCAGGGCTGGCGTTGGGAGGATGTTTTTGGTCCCTTCCCATGCTGTGTAACGAGATGGAGCCATCCCCTGGCATCCAGCGTCTGCCCAGACAAACCACACGGCAAAGCAAACCTCATCCCTCCTCCTCCCCTGCTCCCAGCCCGCTGATTATCTCAGATCATCAGTGTTTGGGATGACCGAATAAACAGGATTATCCTCTCCCAGTGCCTGTTAAGTCACAACTGTATGGTGATCCTATTAGTGGATGGCAATGGTGTGGGTATAGCCAAGCAGGAGATTAGCTTTTGCTTGCTCTGTGGAGCTGAAAACAGCACCGGGAAATTTTTAATCTCCATGAAGGGGACACTAGAGCTCACAGAAAGAAAATCAAATTCATCTTTATTATCCTTCTCAATCAGCTGCCTCACTCAAAAAAAAAAATTATCCCTATTGACAAAGTCATAACCTCCTTTCACTGATACAGCAGCGGATTTGGGATGCCAATGAAAAACATCTTACATGCACAGCCCTTTCTCATCCCAGCTGATCCCAGAATGCTTTACAAGGGCTGCATGCAAATGGCACGTGGGATTAGCAGCACTCTGCAGCGGTCTGCCTCTGTTCCCACTGAGGTTAGAGGGAACAGAAGTGGGACTTGCTGTTGAGTAAAATGTGAACCAGGCTGGAAAACAGCCAGGACACTGAGATCAAGACTTGCATTCATTTGGAAGCTGCTGGCACAATGGCTCTATTGATCAGGACTTTGGGTTTACGTCTTGTCCAAAACAATGTAGCAACCTACAGTGGGGCATGAAATGATGCCATTTTAAACCTGTTGGTTTAAAATAATTCATCCTTATTTATTTTTCAAGTGCTCAGAGATAAAAATATTGAAAGAACAAGCAACAGGGGAAATACCCGTATCTAAATTAAAATCTTCTTACATAAACTATCTAGATTTTAACACAGCAGCATACAAGCAAAGCCAGCCAGCTCCAAACCCTCTAATATACATGCACACAGAGAAATAAATTCCTTCAAAAGAAGCTTTGAAGAGTATAATTAAGCATGAAAGTTACCATATATTAAATTATACATCTAGTAAAAAAGAGTCATTAGCCCAACAAATGGGCTGTTAATGATTTCAGGCTTGCCTAAGGCCACGAGCTAATAAACTAGTGATTAACCAGAATTTCTGGGCTGCTGCTGCAGAAAGCTGCAGCCTGGTGTCACAGCACTCACCCAGGGCTTGGGAAACGCAGAGAAACCAAAACCAGTGAGAAAACCACACTGGATCTGGGCCATAGAAACCAAAGTTTCAGGGCCTGCTCTGAGGCACCATGAGCTCAATCTCTTATCCAGATTCCTCACTTCCACCATCCTCTGCAATTGCAAAACTCCAGACTTCCCAAGTCCAGGTGGAACCAGGTGGGGTGGACAGGGGAGCTCCTTCCAAGGGAAATTCTCCAGGATGTGTCCCAGCACAGACCATGCCCAGGAGAGCCCTGCCAGGAGAGCCTCCCTGTCACTGCCAGTGACATCTCCCTGCTGTTCCTCACCTTCTCCACCTCTCTCCTCTGAGGCCACACTTGGGTGACCCTGGCAGTCATTTACATGGGAAGCAGCCCCACAAGAGTGCACTTGGCAGCTTCCTGCAGGCATCTCTTAGCAACTGGTAATAAAAGGAAACAAAACCAGTCCATTTGGTCAGCCAGCTCTCCTCAAAGCACCTGTACTTACTTTCCTCCTCATGATTTGAAGAGCTGAGGATGTGGGAACCAAAACTTGCCCAGAATAGTCCTTTCCAAGACTGGGAACAGCAGGAGCAGGGAGGATGGTGCCCACCCACTGCTGTCAGGATGACACGAGAGCTTACAGAGGTGTTACTTGCACAGGGCAAATGCTTTGAAATGAAAACCTCCACACAAGCAAGTGGACATCTGTCAACAAAATTTCAGACAAATAAAACACTTCACCAACACATGGTGCAGTAGGTAATAATATAAGTCCAAAGAGCTAGATAAATGAAACACTTTTCAAAGGATGGAATTACTCAGCAGTTTGAAGCAGAGAAAGGAAGCACTATCCATCCACGAATTGAAGAAATAAGTTGTTCATCCCTCAACCATCATCCTCAGCAGGCTCAAAGCTCCTCCATTTGGAGTTATTGTGGGTAAAGGACCACCTGCGTGAGATCCCAAAACTTTGTGAGAAGAAATTCCCATCCATGTACACATTGGAATTCACAGGATAATCCAAACCTGGAGAGGGACCCCAAAGCTGAGACAGGCCAGGCTGCTGGTGCAGAATTCCCATCTGACCTGGGGAAGTCAGGGATGCTCCAAGAACCCAGCACAGCATCCCCAGCCCTGCCCAAGAGCCACCCTGGCAGGCTCAGCTGCTCCCCTCAGTGCCAGGGGCATCTCCTCTCTCCTCTCTGATTTCTCCTCACCCCTCACTTCCTGTGGGGAAATGTGGAAGTGTGGAAGCTGCATTTCTTCAGAGCTGTGCCAGGTGCTTTGCTGTTTGCTGCCCCAGGAGCTGCTCATGGTTTCGTCCGACACAGAGTTCTCACGCTTCAAATAAATGGGATAAAAGCAGACCCTCCACGAAGGTCTAAAAGCAAAATGAGACATTTGTTTGATTTAAAGAAGCCTTTCCTCAAGAATTTTAAAATGCTTTCAACTAACTAGTAGTTAGGTAATTTTTTTTTTAACTAAAAAGAGAAAATGTTTCCCTCCTTAAGTATTCTTGCAATAAAGGGCCAAGATTTATACATCCACATAAAAAGTAAAAAAAATAAATTGGATCCTGTTTCAGTAGAGACCATGGCAAAAACTCCCACTGGCTGCAGTTACCAATAGAACAAGGCCCATAGACAAACTTTGGACATAAGATGTTCTGGAAACTATTTACCAAATACTGCACACAGTTCACAAATATTTTCTTTTTTTCTATTTTCTTTACAGTGACATTTACAGCACAACCTCAGACATGTTGTTGAACTGCTTTTTTTGAAATCTACATTACTGTGTCATGTAAGTCATATGTATTTTACCTGATTTTTCATATACATGCTGTACTTTCTTCCCTTATTATTCCTAGAAAAAGAACATAGATGGATTTCAGCAACAGTTACATAGACTTCTGATTAAATATAGCAGTTATTGACTTTCCCTGAAATTCAGACACTTCTGAAAATAACCTATTTGGCACCCACTAAGGAACACACTGAACATCTCCTTTAGTTACAAGCCCTCAAAATAAAAATTTCTTACCAAGTTCTTACATTTATCTCTAAGAATTTGATCTGAGATCTTATTTAACTCTCCTTGTAAATATATTCAGGGCTGGTCCAGCTCTTGCTGAAGGCAGAAGATCTTCAGTGAGATCTGCAGAGGCAGCACAGTATACAACTGGACAAGGTAGTAATTAAACCTAAGAAATTAATTATTCCTTTTAACAGCTTCACCTTTCCTTGCAGGGTTGTACAACTGAGATCATTTACAGAGCACCTGCACAAGATCTGAGCTCTAAACTCCCCCAGCACACACAGCCCTGCCCTTCAGCCACAGCCCTTAATATTCAAAATGACCTTTCCAAATTTGTTTTGTTTTTAATACATTAAAAACTCTTTCCCACTGAAGTGGGCAGATTTTCCAGTGAACTCCAGCACTTAACCCTGCAGCATTTTGCTATTTCAAGAGTAGAGCACGGGTTTTAAAATTTGTCCTGAACAACAAATATCTGCACGAAGCTATGGTGACGTTGTACTGAGACTCAGAGTCATCCTGGAATAGAAAACAATCCAAGCAACAATATTTGGCTCTGGATAGACATTTTCCCAGAAGTTCAGGAGTAATTGCCTCCTTTCTGTTAAAGTTCCAAGTAAGGGCTCCTGTGCACAGCTCCTGAGGCCAACATGCTGCATAATGTGTCTAAATTAAATACTCCACCATGAATCATTTATATTATACCTTTCCCAGTTATTTTAGTTCCAAACATGACATTTTGAAGAGGGATAATCCTTAAACAGTTTTACCTTCTGTACAAACAGGCCAGCATTTACCTTCACAAGGAACTGCAACAGATTTGCATTTTTTCTTATTGAAACCAATTTGGTTTGCTATAACAAGAAAAAGCCCAGCTGTAATGTTTTATTACCACAGCTGACCACAAGATGGAAATCCTTTTCCACAAGATGTCTCCTCATTAGGAAAAGTACTAATTAAAAAAAAACCCCAAATCAGCATCTTTTCAGGAAAATGTTTTAGAGGAAGCAAAGGAGGATTCTCATCCCATCAGCAACCTGTTTTGGAGGCCTCATCGATTTTAATTTGATCAAATCCAAGTCTTTTCCTGGGAAGTTTTCCCTTTCCCAGGAAGGGCAGTTCCACTCAAAAATCATTCTGATGGAAACCCCTCTCTGATCACTGCGTCAGCAGCTCAGACACACCAAGCACAGGAAAGCACCATGGATGTGTTCACTGTCACATTTGGAAATGTGAAGGATAAAGTAAACTCTTCCCTCATACCATTACAGGTTATTTTTAGAGTTAAAAAGCCCTCTGAGGAACAGCTCCAGCCACCTAAAGCCTGGGATGGCAGAACTCAGGGAGCTCTGTGAGGTTTTACCCAACCTGCCACCCTGCTCCCTGCACAGCCAAAGCCACTGGCCTGGCATCTAAATGCTAAATGTCATTTATTTTTGCTGTTGCTTATTTACAAAAATGCACAGAGGCCTGCAGTGGGATGGCACTGGGCAAAAACAGAACTAAAAGGCCATTCCTGTCCCCAGGGGCAGGGGAAGGGTTGGGGAAGAGGGTGGAGGGGGGGAAATGTGTCCCTCTCCCACCTCTAAAGCTCTGCGGCGTCTTCTGCAGCTCAGGAGGGTGGTGATGCTTCAGGGACCCTCATGTGCATCCAGCCAGGCTCACTCCAAACGCTTTTGAACAAACTATTGCTAGGAAAGGGATGAAAGAGGAGCTCCCATGATTTCCATTATCTGATCGTGCTTTCCACTCTAAATCTAATTGAGGCAGCGAGCAGGGAGCTGCACTTTGAGACAGACAAGACATTTGCATCTGTTTTGCTGATTACAGGAGTTGCACATTTTACTTTAAACATCAATGGGTTGCAACTGCTATTCAAATTATATGGAAATTGCTACTTTATGCTGAAATGTCCCTTAAGCAACAAAGGAAAAGATTAGCAGAGAGCTTTGGTTTTTGTCTTTTCTCTTCTTTTTATTTTAATAAAACACCACGGTGGCAGTGGAAAACTCTTTGATGGCTCGTGAACAACACCTGTGTCTTTGAACATTTTATTTGTACCGAGTTGCAGAATATTTGAAGCCTTTTGTGCAACTATTATGACAACAGTTTCTAACTAAAATATCATTCTTTATCTGAGACACTGAATTAATTTTATTTTCACAGGACTTCTTCCCCAGAAAAATGTACACATACAGGCTATATGGATAACTGTTCACGGTAATGAAGGACATCACCACCAAGTTATGATTATTTAAATGGGTGTCACTGGCCCCTGGTGTACCTTTAGGAGACCTACTGACAAAGGGTTTCAAGAAGAACATCATATCCTTGACCCCTCTCAGCAGGGCCATTCTGAATCTGAAGAAAAAAGTAAAAGCACGTTACAAACAAAATTATTTTTAAAAAAATCCAATGTAGACACATCAACAGAATTAATCTGTCAAACAGTCTGTCTAAAGAGACTGACTCATAACACTTCCATTCTGATGTCAAAGATTTAAGGCTTTGGGGTGCTGAAAGGTGGGAGATTATCAACTCTTGACCAAATCAGATCCATTGCTATTCTTGATATTAATTATTTTAGAAACTAAAACATTAAACTCCACCTGTGGGGTTCTGTGTCCCATGAGCATCTAGCACAGAGCTGGTGAGAAACTTTCAATTCTTCATAAGCAGCTTCAGAAGAGAGATGCAAACAGAAGGAGCAAAGAGAACAACTCCTTCCTTTCAGGAACAAGTTTCAGTGCATCACCCACCGCAGACAGCAGTGCCCAACCTAGAACTGCCTGCATCATCCAGGGGCACAAACCTTGCTCTTATCACGTGTCCCTGCAATCCCACTACCTTTAGTGGGTTTTTTTCTCACAAGTGTAAAAAGAGCAACATTACTTCAAAACACTCACCCCACATTCATCACTCTAAACCCATCACAACACACACACAGCAGCTCTGATAACCACACTGGCACTTTTGGGTTTGTTAGTCCCACATGAATATTTATGCCCATTTCCATGATGTGTTCCCCGGTTCGCACAGGGCACAGGTTGTTTCAGCAGCTGAAAGCCATTAGCATCTGACAGCTGCTGAAAGAGCTCGTGGGGAACAAATAGGTGGTGCTGGGCACTGTGGGGCCGGCAGGTGATCACAGCATCATTACTGCTGCATCTTCCTTGGCAGCTGCACGGACAAGGAGGGCTCTGCGCGCACTGCTCAGACCTGCCTGGTGCAGGGGAGATTTAATTATCATCAGGGCATAATGGGCAGTTTGTGGAGGGCAAGGAGCTGACAGGAGCAGATAGAGGGCACACACGGGGCTCGGCTCGCAGTAATTACCCTCCGGAGCGGAGCGCAGCTCTGGCTGGAGCAGCAGATGCTGCAGCCCATCAGCATCTCCACACACAGCATATGCTCAAGTGGAACTCGAAAACAAGGCAGCAGAACGCTGTTTGCAGAGCTACAGGATGTTTGGGATGGGGGTGGCGGGGGGTGCGTGCTCACGGAGGAAACTGGGATTTTCACAGGGAAAATCCGGGAGCAATAGATACCCAGCACACAGGGCACAGACAGATACTGAGAGGGGCCAGGGAGGAAAATATTCCTGGGCCTTCAACCTACGAACATCCTCTGCCTCAAGACCTGCTTGGTGGATTTGATTCTCAGGGAGGGAGGGTGGGATGAGCTGATGAATTGTAATTGCGCTCAGAGGAAGAGGGAGATGATCCTCGCGCCCTGGGTGGGCAAGGTCTGATTTTCCACCCCAAGTGGGCAGCCCAGGGAAGGTGGACAAAGCCCTACTCACCTTTAACCCCTCCAGGTGGAACAGGTTGCACACACGGCAAGCAAAAGACACTGCTCAATTTCTGTTCAAGTCATGGCATATTGCTTTGTCAAAAACAAAATAAAAGCATGTGCTGGGGTGGTTAAATGCAGCAGAAGAGAGGTACAGCACGAGACAGCCTTTCAGAGATGTTGGAAATGCTTGTCTTCATACCCCACTAATGAACACAATTATTCCACTCAAGGCAATTACATAAGTTATTTAAAAAATAATTATGTAAAAGCAGGAAATGTCAACGTGCACATTACTTCCTTTCAAACCATTTTCTTGGCAACCAACCCATCTGTTCTACCTCAATCCTTCTTCCAAAAGAGAATTAATGTTCATCTTCATAACCTTAACATTTGAGGAAGTTCTGAAATGGCTTTACCTACACAGCATCACCTTCCTTGTGACGCTGTTGCTTTCACCATACTTCATTATTTTTTTGCTTCTAATTCTGTGAATAATTACCATTGTAAACACACTTATACACCAGTTTTCAAAAGAGAAAAAAAAAGGCCATACTCAGTAGCAACATAAATTTGGGTTGTAAATTGCCACACAGCACAGTCACATTATAAACAACGCTGTCCATGTACAGCTCCAGTGCCTTTGATGCCCAGCCAGAATCAGATCTTTTCAACATTTTCTTATTAAGGATAAATTACAAAACAAACCGAGCGTGCTCAAGTGAGAGGGCCTTGATGGGAACAGTGTCCAGGTGCCAGGGTTTCTTTGTTTGATGTTGATAGAGCCTTTCAAATATTGCAGCCTTTTCTCTGGAGATGTATCAAGACTCAGAGTCTGCAGTTTTAGTAAAAACATCATTCCTGGATAACGTCCACCTGAGGAGAGAATCACACCTTTAGATTTTGCCTGGGTTCACAAGAAGGGATGGCACAAGAGGTGACTCTGTGTGTACTGTGGGTAAGGAGCTACTTTTCAGTGTCACATAATGAGCTGGAAGGAGGAAAATGACCCTGGAGATAATCCAGGTGGAGCCTAAGGTCAGTCCATGGAGCACCTGCCACCCCTGCCTTTGGAGGAATATCTCCAGGGTCTGAGGGAGCCAGGAAAGTGAGAGGCATCCCTGGGCCAGGAGCTGTGGGAAGGCAGCTGGATGCAGTGGGAGCAGCAGGACACTTTGGAGGCTCTGATTCATCTCCTCACGACGGCTCAACTTCTCCTGAGCATGGAGGGAATCCTGCCTTGCTCTCCAGGAGCAAGGAAACTCTCCAGCAGAGTTTTCCCCTGTTCTCTGTACATGCTTACCATTATAAGCACATTCGTGGTGAATGTTTGTGCAAACCATTTGCTCTAAATCTTCTCAGTACTTTATACATCTTTGTTACTATTCTTAATTTCACTTGCACTTTTGGAAACATACCCCACTTTCCTGGAAGCAGATGCACAATTGTGGCTCTAATTCACAAACCTGGAAGCCAATAAGAGCAGCCAACCCTTATGCCTAAAATCATCAGTGAAGAGCTGACCCTCGTTATCCAGTCCCAGGGCTCACAAAATGCTCGTTGCTGCATGTTTGTGCAATGTATTTTTAAAGCAGGCACTGTTTAAAATATGCACAATTAATATTAACGAAGACCTGTCGTTCTCAGTGCGAGTGGCTGGAACAAGAGCTGCCTTCTGTCTGGTGTGCAGTGACCTTTGGATGTATTTTTAGGCACTGTCCTATAAGTAATGTGTCTTGCACAAATTACTTCTGCCCAGATATAAAGCAACATTAACTAGGGGAGGGAGACAGCAACATGGGGGGGGAGGAGGGTGGAATTTGTGTTTTCTCAAAGTGGGAGAGACAGAAAAATACCAGGTTTTATTAGAGGATTTTAAACTGAATCATTTTCTCTCTCATACAGGGCCATGGATAAGGGCATTCAAAATGGACTGAAGTGTAGTGTGATTCTCCCATTTTTGAGTAAAGAAGGTTGCACCAAACACTTCCTTGCAAGAAAAACAGAATAAATAAAATCAATTATATATATTTGATTAGAAATGTTTGTGTCTCCCAGGGAGGACAAAGATTAATTTAGGTAACTACTAAAAATTTTCAGTCTTCGTAACTTTAAGCTAAAAATTAAGGTTAGAAGAAACCTGTGTGGAAAAATACTGTTGGAAGTGATTGCTCTCCTAGCCACAGGAAAAATCAAACTGCACTATGTTCTCTGCAGAATATAAGTGGCTCACACAGTTGTGTATCAATATATATCAATAATGGAAAGGTCTAGGAAATAACATGAAAGATTAGGACAATATAAGGTTGTGAAGAAAATAAAATAAGCTGTATTTAGCTGCCAAATAAAAAAAAAATGGATTTGTCTGCATGGTTACTCCACAGAAAAAATACTAATGTAGCTGTTTCTACCCACTTAAAATTAGAAAAATCCAGTGTCAGAGATTATTTCTCAGCATCTGAAAGATGAAACATGATCTAAGATGGCTTTTAAATTTATTTAGTGAAGATTTCTGAAATTAAAAAAAAAAAGTGGGGGAATAAAACTCATTGTGGAATTACTTCTAATGCAGAGAGACAAAGAGGGTTTGCATAAAGGATCACTTACTTTAGGTGACACTACCAGCCAATTTTCTTCCCTGCTACATCACCATTAAGTTCCTTATGAAGGTCATTTCCTTTAAAGTCACCCACAAAGACCCAGTGGCAACAAAATAACTTGCTTTAACTGACACCAAACTATGAGGAAATAAAATAATTCCCATTAAATCAGACTGAGAGGTGTAGTCTGTGGCAGTTTTTTCATTTAAGACTTGGATAATAAATTCCTCTGGTGTAATGGTGCCACCAGCAGATAATAGTTAGAACTGGTTTTAGTTGTAAAACCTACACGGATACAAATTTCTCTGAGTAGGTTATTTAAGCTTCCAAGAACACATCCTTTAATTTTTTAAAAACATATTTTGATTAGAACATGGAGCTAAAAATTGGTTCTAAATGTGATCTATCAGTAGATAGAACTTTGGATTCATAATCCTCAGTGTAAGTTCCTCTATGATTTATAAAGACAGGGAAGTGTTTGGGACAGCATGGGGGTTTTTCCCACAGTAAAAACTGGTGATTTTTCGTGCCCAAACAACTGACAAACATTGGAGCAGTAACAACAACATTAAACTGTGAGAACTGAATGACTGAAACTCCTCAGCTTTGTCTGTAGGAACACTGACCTGATAAACACTGAATATCTGAGTGGAGCAACTCCTTTTGTCCACAGAGATCTTGGATTCATCATTTCTGTTGCAGAGGGAGAATTGAGAGGACTTGTTCCCCCAGCCACTGCAGAGCTGGCATTCCCAACATTACTGTCACCCTTTTATCTACAGCACCTTCATTACACTTAAAATAACCACTTCTCATTCATATTTGCTTAGAGGGTTTAGGAATTTGGAATGTAATTCCAGTGGGAGGAAGCCCCTGCCAGGCAGGTATGGATTTCCTTTCAGACAAGGAACTGGGAGTTAGAGCATGGTGGCAGCAATGTCATTGAACTAAACTCAACTGCTCTAAGAGTTATCCCAGTCTGAAATATAAATAGGGCAATATGAGAACCAGATCAGTTCTCAGCAAGATCATTTAGCACAAGTCTTCCACTGGCTGATTTACAGATTTGGAGTACAAGGATATTTGCAGGAAACACTTATATTCTTCCATCCTTCACAGCCACAGCTTCTCCCTGTGTTGCTCTCAGGTTTAATGGAGCCAATCTGGAGCACTTCTGGCTGCCCTGCAGGGCCTCCAGTGCTCAAACCTGCAGCTGAAAGTCACTGTCCCCCGTTGTGCACTCACACCATTGCACCTGCATATTTTATTTCTCACACAAAAGGTCAAAAGCTTGCCAGCAGGCTGCCTGCCTCCTCAGACACACAATGCGTGCAGTAAAATAACTCCAAGGAGCTGCTTGCTGTAATTTCCTGCAATTTAAGACTATTTATTTTTAAAACTTTTGCTGCCAACCTCCCTATCTGACTGTCACCCTCTTGCTGAATTTCAGCATCAGAACATAGTAATTTATTAGCGATCAAATCCAACCGGTTATTTGACTGTCTTGGTTTTAAATACTACTCAGGCTTTTTAGGCTTTTTAGCTCTGAATCCTTCGGGCTCTCTATAATTAATGTTCCTTTAGCAGAGGCAGTGAGGGGCTGGCTGTACACAGCCCCTGTTAACCCTTTGCTGAGACCACCACAACCCCACAGCGAGGCAAAGGGGTCACCACAAATCATCCACTCCGTTATTTCTACTTCTGGCATTTGGGAATTAATTTTTCCTAGAAGTGGGATGAGTACAGCCACCCTCTACCCACATGATTAGAAACTGGTCTGTGCTTGCAAATGTTAATTAACAGATGGGGGGGGTTGCACCCACACATATGGCATTTGGGGAACTTCCACAAAGCTTTTGTGGCAGCTGAAGGGATTTGAGATGAGAGAAGGGGGATGATCAAGTGAAAGGCTGGATATCTGCAGTGTCAGGTGTGTCTATGGTGGCTGCAGTGGTGCTGCAGCAGGAAAGGTGGATGTGAGAACCAGGGGTAAGCCAGAAATTGAGCCACTTTCTGTGGAAAGGGACCTGGGGGTCCTGGTGGCCAAAAAGCTCAATATAGGTGACCAGGAAGCTGTGGTAGCAGAGAGCCATCAGGATGCCAACAAGGGCATCACCAGCAGAGATAAAATCATCATCCTACTCAATCCAGCACTTGTCAGGCCTCACCTGGAATACTGAGCTCAGTTTTTGTTCCTACTATGCAGAAAAAAAACATGGAAAGGCTGGAGAATGTCCAGAGAAGAACCACAAAGATGAGCAAAGAAATGGGAAGCTGCCCCTTGAGGAAAAGCTGAGACAACTGGGGTGGTTCAGCCTTGAGAGAAGAAGGCTTAGGGAGACCTCCTCACCATGCTCCAGGGTACAAAGAAGATGGAAATTCTCTTTTTACAGGGAGTCACATGGAAAACACAAGTGGCAATGAGTACAAGTTACTCCTAGAGAGATTCCACTTGGACACAAGTGGGAAATCTTTCACAATGAGAAAATTCAGCCATTGGAAAAATCTCCTCAGGGGAGTGGTGGATTCCCCAGTGCTGGACACTTCTAAGATTCAGCTTTTGCTTAGAAAGGTTCAATCATTGATCCTTGAAGTTCTTTCCAACCTCATATTCTATGGCTCTATGAAAAATATTTATGAGTAAATATTGAATTAATTCCTACATTGAAAGATAATCTCCTGTGCTCTTTAGGTCAATATTATCATAGCCCAGAGAGGTCAAATAGCAGATATTTGGCAAGAAGTAAAAACCACTGTACAGTAAAAGGAGGTCGGCAGTGAACACATTTTCCTTTAAATTTTGGCATCTTGTTACCATACTTTTTTTCCTCCAGCTATGTGACCTATAGCCATGAATGGCAAAAAAATATAACCTAGAATAGGAACACAACAGTATTAATCAAGGTCTACTCTCAGATATATCTTTTTCCTAGTGAATATTTCATAGTTAGGAGGGCTGAATTCGACCTCAAAACATTCCAATAATCTCACGTAAAACAAATTCACTGAAAAATTACCATATTTGATATTTACTTATTAGAAATTGCAACTGCCATTGGAATTCTGAAGGGGCTGCCCTAAGAAAGCCTTGTCCTTTTCTGGGTGAACTATTTAAGGCAGTATCCTTGACTGAACTTCCAGCATTTTAGCTAATTTGACCATGTTTGTCTTCCACCCAAAGCACTCCCAGCAAAAATAGCTGCCAGAGCTCCTGTGCAGCAGTTGACTCAAGAACTCTGGTTTTTGCAGTTCTCTTCTGCTGTATTTTAAGAAGGCTTTTTCCCAAGTCTCTTATCAAATAGCTTTTAGCAGTGACAGATATGTTTGGTGGAAGCCTGTTGGTTTCCCACGAGCAAGAGCTTTTGGGAGACTTTCAAGGGTATATTTGAATTATAGACACTGAATGAATCATAAATAAATTACCAAGATCTCTGGTAGGCACAAAATATTGCTTTCTGTTCTGATGAATAAGTGGCAAAAGGCATAAGCCAAATTACCATAATATCAGATTATTGTTGCTTTGGAACTAATGTAAAAAATGCAAAATTCTTCTCTGAACCACACATTTGTCGTTTGAAAGGAATTTCCACCAAAGAAAGCAATTTTAGGGACCGCATGCATATTCTACTGGACTAAGTGGAGTCTGAAACCTATAAACAATTTGTACTAATCTAATTATAAATGTACTAATCTGTGTTGGCACAAGACCATGCTACTACCTACTTATTTCATAATAGTAAAGACAAGTTTAAATTAATACCTGCATGAGAGGTACACAATGTAAAACTACTGTATGTCTGACAGCACAGCTTTTATCAGTGTGGAAATCCCAGCAATTTCACCGAATGAAAAAGAAACCTGACTGGATAAATTGCAACAGGAGAGCAAAGCACTGCTGCTATCCCTACACCGAGGTGTAGTTTAGAGACAGCTCTTCCCTATCACACTTGCTTGTACAGAAAAATCCAGGAAGGAGGAAATAACAGCAGGTTAAAAACCACTGAAGCACTTTCCAGAAAATGTTCTTCCTTCCCTGCCGTTGTGTCAGTGTGGGTCTGAAGGAGCATCCCTGAACCTGCAAACCAGCCCCACCAGGGAGGAACCAGCCTTTGTTCAGAGCACCACCAAGCTACCCTGGCACTTCTTCATCCTGTCAGCCCCTGGGAACCACAGAAAACTGACCCAGGGCACACACAGCCTGAGAGGGAGTGAAAATGCCTGCTCATAAACAGGGTGGTGTAGTGCTGGATGCTCACTCACCTTCCACTCACCAGTGGTTGGGTAATCGAGATCCTTTGTGGAGCTTTGACAGAAAGCAAACACTGAGACTTCTCGCCCAAGCAAAGATTTTGCTTCCCATCCCTTGGGCCTCAAAAATTCCCCTATGGGCAAAGAATCAGTCTATTAAAATAGGAAGTGTTGTGTGTTATACACAACACTCAAATAGTTCAAAGTAAAAAAACACAGTCTGATCATTGTGTTTAATTCCTGCTTTTCAGTTCCTTCTTACTGAGCACAACCTCTGTTTAACATTTCTTATTCTGGATATAATAAAGTCCTAAGTGCCAAGGGCTGACTGATTGATAATGGTGTTATTTCCCTAGTTTCATTCAGCAATGCAACCACAAAGCTTTTGGATTTCTGGGCCTTGTGAAAGGGTGGAAAAAAAAGTTAATTTTGTGGCAGGGCTGCTGCTTGTGTTCTGTTACTGTTCACTCTCCAACAGAAAAAGTTTTTGTATTATATTGTAATGAAGTCACTGGACAAACTCAAGAAAAATGAATCAATCACTGTAAGAAAAAAATGTACTTTCAAGTTAAATATTATGAATTATGTATACTCATTCATGCTGCTTATTGATATTTGTTGTGAAGTAACAACAGCTTGTGTATTCATCAAAGGATTTAACACTAAATGGTAATTTTATGTTTAAATCCCAATTATTTCCCTGTTTCAGAATGGGACTACTTCCTTATTCACCTACCAACAAGGGAAATTATGGTTGGATTAAGGAAAAAAATAAAACAAAAGTTTATTTATATGTCATGAAGGAACTTTCTTGATTTAAGGCATAGGATGAAGTTCACTGCCAAGTATAGATTTACCAACAGTCATTGCCTGATGCACTGTGAGAGGAGCTACATCCTCAGGGTGCAATTACAGCAATTATCTGGATGGATCTTCTCATCAGTGACCTTTGACTCATCCCCTACGAACTGTCAGTCTTCATCACCAGATGGGGAAAGCAGTTTTATTGTTTGCACTCTTCAGCTGCTTCTGAGAGGGAGGAACCTCCTGAAGCACAGCCAACCTGCAGAGGGGCAGCCCTGGCAGGAACTGCAGCTCCCTCCTGGCAGGATGAACAGCAGCATCCTGGTCACTCCTGCATCCCCCACAGGCATTGCAAGGAAAACAGAAAGATATCACTCTGTATCAAATGTATGGCCTAATCTTGAAAGGTTGGACTTGTTGGTTGTGCATCACTCTTTGGAAGTTTGCCCCAAAAGAAGAGACAGCTGTCTCACTTTGCACCTAATCAGGATGAATTCACTGAACTGAATTTACTATAAACTTACACTTCTGCAAAGATGGAGCACAGTCTTATTTTAACACTATTTTGACATTTATTATCCCACAATTTTTACTGAAACAAAACTCCTGCAAAAGTTTTGACAGAGGTCATGGCCTGGAGGGTACAGCTCATGTAAAATTAATTTCAATTCACAGTCAGTAAAGCTAAATGATGAAGGGATAAACAATTCCATTCAAACAGCAGGACATTTAAAATGGGATTGGCAAATACCAACTATAAACAGCTTTACAACTTTCACTTTGCAGTGAAACAGCTGATCGGTTCCTGTAACAAAAGGAAAATACACCTTTGCATTAAAGGGAGGATAGCTTAATTCTCTCAGTTTACAGCCCTTCCAGAAAAAGGATGGCAGTTCCAGGCTTAATTATAATCACCATTAGATGCTACCTACCATTTAATTAGTTGGTAATAAAAGCAAGGCTCTTTCTTATCAAAGCAATCAGCAGTGTCACTCCTTTGCATTCCTCCCATTAGCTGTAAATGTTGTTATGTGGACAGGGCAGCGATAGAACCAATAATAGTCAATCTGGGAAAAAAAAACCCAACCCCAAAAACTAAAAATAAAATAATTTAGAGAGGCAACTCAAACAGTCAACAACTGATGGAGATCGAAACTAAATTCATTGTCAAGTGCCAATTCAAAGTGAAAACAGATTGAACCAAAACTGTCCAAAAATGCTTTCCCATTTTGTAACGCTCACACCCTAAACGCCAGACAGAGCCCAGCTGTTTCTGTGACTGACTTCAAACAATAGCTGGGCTGTTTAAAAGCTGTTTAAAACAGGGGATGATGTTTGCCTGAAGACATACTGCATTAATGCAAATTGCTTTCAAATGCACATCCAGTTTCTTAAACAAAACAAAACGAGATATTAAACTGAGTGGAAGTTACTGCTGGAGCCATACATAACCTGTCGGCCATAATTCAGTCACCCATTAGGGACTGCATGGAGTGAGCTTGCATTCAAAAAAATACAGCAAAAGGGGCCTCTGTTCATATCAAAGGAAATAGTTTTTCATTTCACTCTTCCTACTTTGGAAAGGCCTTAAGACTATGGAGTCTGTGTCTCTTTCTTGGACCTTCCAATGACCAGCAGATGAAACTTTGTGTTTGCTCCTTCCAGGATGCTGCACACCACTTGTGCCCATGGCTGTTAGTCATGCTGCCACAGTGCCTTCCTGTCAGCTTAAGCATTGACCTTTAAGAAGTTATAAATGTTATTTCAGCTTTAATATTCAGATTTTAATGTCTCTGGAAGTGATTAACAGCACTAGCTTTATGTCTTTAGGTCCTTGCCTATTTGCTCACCACCTTCTGCTAATGTAACTTAATCATCACATTTTCTATTTCTGGTTCAGTGAGATTGAAGTAGTAATAAGCACAGCATACTGTACCATCAGTGGGTTTCATTGCTCCTGAAGGCAAGAGGATTAAATCAGAGATTCATTTTGTTCTGTGTCATCTTTCTCATCTGTACAATGGAGACAACACAGCTATGGCTGAGAGACAGAGAGGCTTCCTCACAACAACAACAATTACACTCCCATCTGTTAATTTTTTGTCAGTTATCTTTGCAGTATAGTTGTGAGATCGTTAAATAACCAAACTCATGTAACTAACAAAAAAGTTATCACGGCAAAGATCTTCAGGAATGTGCCGACAGACAGCAGACATGTTTCCCCGATGCAGACTCAGCAGTCAGCATAAAGATTTGAAAGACAGGAAAGAGACTAGTTTGGATACAAAGAAGAGGATGGCAGGAACGTTGAGATGACAATTCAAGAAAATTTCTTGGAACAGTCACAAAAATGGAAATCAGCTGGAAATCCACCATTTCCTCATATACTCTACAATAATAATGCTTAGGCAGTGACTAAAGACCATCTCATGGTAAAATGTTACATCACAGCATGAGAAGTTCTAGTCCTTGTGGTGACACTGACTGTGCACCATTTCCACGCTGTTGTGTCAACACTTAACTTGGAGAACATATAAAAGAAATCTACTGGATTTGACAAGCTCTTCCTTTATCAAAAGGCCAGCCCACTCCTCATGGCCTGTGTGACCAATTTACCTCACCTTAAAGGACATTTTAAGTTTACCTAACAAATCTGTTGCTTGTTAAAAGCCCTAAAATCTCTTTAAGTAAAGATTTTTTTAGATAAGATGCTTAAATTATCGACAAACAGCAACTTTCCTGATATGTTAAAAAGATTTATCAGCAACAGAATATATATTAACACACCCTAGTGACGACTCCCTGCACCTGCCTTGCATGGGTGGCACTGACCTCACCTTCCGTGGAGCCAACTCAGCCAAAGGGAAAACACAAACACAGCAAAGGCACCGGCAGGGCTGGAGGTGTCACAGCCCATGAACGTGGAGGGACCAGCTGAGCCTGTGCCAGCCCCACCGGGAGAAAATTCCCACTGCAGGCACAACAAGGCAGCCCCATCCCATCCCATCCCATCCCGGCTCCAGCAGAAGACAGCAGCGCACTCCCCACCCTCTCTCCTGCTTGGGGTGACAACACTTTGTAGTGACGTTGGGACTCAGTAACCTGCTAAGGGAAAGAACCCAGCTCTTCTTTTTTCCATCGCCTGGACATGGCCGAAGGGACGGAGAGATGGAGGGAAGGGCCGAGGGAAACTGAGGCAGCAATTCCAGCAGCTCCCAGCGGCTGCCCTGCAGCTCCCACGGCCGCGGCCCCGTGCTGCCACCTGCGGGCAGCGCCGGGAATGACCGCGCCGGGAACGACCACGGCCGGGAATGACCACGGCTGGGAATGACCACGGCCGGGAATGACCGCTCCCGGAGCATCACTGCCCATGAACTCTCCCTGCAGGAACACGAGAGTGAAATTCCCATCTCGGTCCCTTCTTCTCAGCCCCTCGGCAGAGCCCGGGGTTCTTCAGAGATGAATTCTTCCAAATTTCAGAATGTAATTCATTCCAGTTGACACATCACTCACCTCCACAACATCACATGTCACATTTTAGCATCACTGAAGCTAGTCCTGTGTCAAGTCTATTTTATTACAGAGCCTAAACAGTACAAAAATGTATCCAAAGGCCTGGTTTTACTGTTTCCCTGCTTTTTATCTGCTGGGTCTGTGCAAAACTGAATTTCCTCACATGAATTCTTTAAAGCATAGACAACTTCAGCTTGCAGAGGAAACTCAGAATGCAAGTTTCCTCTTCTTTCCCAAATAACTGAACTATCTCAGAACACTGTTACATAATGCAACAAAACACTCCAGTATTATCTGCTTCAGACATGAATAATTCCTGTGTACTTAACAACTCCTCCACAATTAGTAAATTAAAATATTTTAAATTTGGCATCTGTTCAGAATATGTATTGCTTTAAAAGATATTAATACGTACCTACTGTTCTAAAATATGTGAGTAATACAATGAAATTAAAATATCTTTGTAAAATATAGATCAGAATAGTGATGAAAATATTTGCATACTTATGCAAATTCTTAATCATGAAGAACAATCACTGCTGTTAAAACGCATGAGGCCACAAGGAATGGCTCCTGAGGAGGCCAAAGCATTCTTTCTTGATTTCCAGAATGACACATTTTAGCTTCAAACTGCTGAAATAATAATTTGAAAGTTCAAAGATAAAAATATCTTTTATTACTACAATCACATTCCACTTTATGTAGTCTGATTTTTAGATGTCAGCACAGAGTGAGTCAGCTTTGTTATTAACAATTCAAATGAACAATATATATTCAGCAAATTGATCAAGGAATTTAAACAACTTCTAAAATTAATTTTAACAAAGAAATCTGCTGCTTAGAATTTGTAACACAAATGGAAACAGCACAACAAGAATAAAGTTAACAATATTATTTAAGCAATTATCATGAACAAGAAAATATTCTTAAGTCCTGTCACTAGTAAGAACAAATGAACTTAGTGAAATTTTACCAGCATGAAAACAGACAGAGAGCAATCAATATTATAAACACTGCAGTAACATCTCTGAAATGGAGTGACAAAACTAAGGAGGAATTCTGATGAACTCAAGCCCTCTGACTTCTCAGGGTTTGCCACAAAACTGAGGAAGGTTTCTGTTACCAAATTGGTAATTCCTGTTCAAGTGTTTGACTGAGCTGATTGACGAAGGTCTTGATGAGAACTTTGGTGTGGTCTCTATAAATGGGATTATTTGCTGTATAACAGCAATTATCCCCTGCTAACACCAACATCCTTCCTTACCTGCTCACCATGAGCACAGAGATATTGGGGACACTGCGTGGCAGTTAAGATCCCTGCACTGGTTTGGGTCACAGAACAGCTGCTGAATTAAAGAAGTTATCCTAAACAGGCATGTAGATATGTTATCAAGTACAGTATAAAGCTGTTATTTTAATAAACTAACTGGCATAAACTTAGAAGTTTCATTTTTACCAGGCTTTTCAAAGTAAAAAAAAGTTAAAAGTCGCAGTTGCTGTCAGACTTCAGCTCACCTGGAGTGCACAGGGAATTCTGCCCCTGACCACATCAGCAGAACCAGCAACCACAGCTTGCCCAACGTGCAAACCCAAACCATTTAATACTGGACAAATCACACACCATAACAAAGCTAAACAGAGATGTTAATCTTGAAATTGGGATGAGGGCTTGGCATTTCAATTAAATTTACTTGTTACATGCCTTAATATTATTAATATTTGTTAGTTATGTTGGTGCTTATTGACAATGAAATGTAACATAAGAATAGTGGCATTAAAGATGAATATTTAAAAAGTATTTAAGATTTTATGAGCAGGCTTCCAAGTATTAATTATAAATGACAAAAAAAAAAAAAGTGTGAACAGTGCATAAATGGCAATTGTGATCATTGAATCATAAAAATTAATAGTACCTACTGTAATGACTCTAGTAATTGTTAAGAGTTAAACCCAGTAGTTCTTATAACCTAAGGAAAGCTAGAGAATTTTATGTGACAGATAGGTTTTTTTCTGACTTTTAAGTAGACTATAAACATGAACTTTCCTAAATAATACAACTGTGCTTAAAACACATTTAACTGTGATTAAAATCCAAGTCGTGGTTGTGGTTTGGATCTGGTGCTAAATGGAGGATCACAAACTTGCAAGGCTGTTTAAAGGAGGGATAAGGAAAAGAGAGACCACCTGCATTCAAAAAAGAGTCAGCTTAAGGTCATAAAAGGTTCTGCATTCCCAGAATGTAATGACATCCTCCACACTTTTCTGACACCCTGTTCCTGCTTCATTTTTGTCATGCAGCTCTGTCTGCCCACCTAACTGAGCTCAGACAAAAGATTAGCTTCTGATGACCAACAGTATGAGGCATTAAAAAACGGAGCTTTTTCAGAAAATTGTGCCATGCATTCTATTGCATCACAAATTCTATTAGTAACTAAAGTGTTTGCAGAAAGGAGATGAGTAAATGTTTCCTTGCATTAAAAAAAATCATTGCCTTTCATGTGCTCACCTCAGCAAACTATAAACACTGAAAAACACTGAAATTCAGGCAGCTCTCAGTGATACTGAGGGATAAATTTGCCTCAGATCAGTCTGCAGTTCTGTGAGTAAAGCTGGAAAAAAATGAATGCAAGGTGAAACAAACCATCCATTCTTTAATAAATGACCCTGAAATGAGCTGGGTTTTCCCATTCTGTTACTCCATGCATGTAAGAAACCAGCTGAAGGTCCTCTCTAACTTTCACACTTTGCAATGGTATTTAGGCTACACAGTAGAAAATGCAGCAGGAAGAAACACGAGCACGAAAAGGGCTTCAACAGCTTCCAACCAGCACCTTTTCTACCTTTCTAACTGGGGTAGTTCCACACTTTCAACTGCTCAGTTACAACTACTGAGAACAAGGAAGATCAGTCTGTTTGTGCATTATTTGTCTATCATGCTGAGAATCAATTTCATGAGTGGCTTCTGCTTTGTGTTCCCTCGGAGCTGCTGTTTCTGTCCCATCTAAAACAGGAACAATCTCACTGGCACAAGGTTCATTTTTCACTGTAGAGTCATCTTGGAATAATTTCAGGGTAACTTTGAAAAAAAAATTAAATATTGGGATGATTAATCAGGAAGACAAGTAAATATTTCAATAAATTTAACAAGTATGCAGTTTAATTTAGTGGAGAAAATGCTGCCAATCTTTTATCTTCCACTTTACTTGGGGAATGAATTTATCTTCTGTTGAATATTACATTACAAGCCATGTTACTGAGTGTGGTATTCTCATCAGAGCAAAACTACGCATTATTTAACTGGAAATTTAATTATCATATGCATCCTTTTCTAATTATTAGCAACAGCAAATCACTGACAGCCCCAGACTCATAAGTCATCCTCTGTCACACTGAGGATCCCACAGGCCCCTTCAAGTCGTGCAAGAAGTGGACAGTGATATATAAATATTTGCAAATGTCAACTTTGGGGAAAAACCTTCTGAAACAGCAGAAAATTTTTAGGTTTTATGTGAGTCAATTAATGAACTGAGTATTTGCATGAACAACATCTGAAGATATATTATCACTAGAAAGCTCTAGAAAATCAAGCTTTCAGATGAAGGTATTTACAAGATATCAAAAAGAAATTGTTTGCATGTAGGAAAACATTAATAAACAGCAAAATCTAATTACTGAAAAAACATAAACACTGCAGCTGTAACATTCCTCTCTAACCATACCATTACAGCCTCACCAGTGAAAACAGAAATGTCAATGCTAATGTAAACTCAGCTGCTGATATATATTCATTAGATTCAGAAAAGCTCCAACATTTCTTCTTCTCACCATGTCAAATTTTCTCAGTGCAGATACAATCTGATCCACCAAAAGGTGAGGTTTTCCTGCACCTAGGCCTAAGGTGCATCTCCATTCTTGTCTCTTACTCCACAAAAATCATCTGAAAGCATTGCTAAGGAGGGAGTTTAGGAACTCGTTTGCAGGAGCAGGGAACAGCCCAGGATGGTACCTGAGCAATGACCCAACTCACAGGACAGGAATTTCTGACATACAGCAAAGCCTATTCTGAAGTATTCTTCCATTATTAGCTTCACTGGGAAGCACTAATTAAGCAGCAGGGAAGATTCACTGCCTTAGCCTTTTAGTCTTGATTCTAATTTACATGATTAAATTCTGACTTAGTCACTGATTACCTTCTGGCTCAACACGCTTCGGGTTCTCACGGATTTTATTTTTGCCTTTGCTTCCTTTTCTGGGTGTAGCAGTTTCTGCCCTCACCAATCCACAGTTTTCAGCATGCTTACACATATTACTCTGTTAGCATAATGAAGAACAAATATATCAATCAAGTATTAATCTGTGTAAGCAATTTAACACACGCAAAGCAAATACAGTTCTGACAGACCAATTCTGGAACACTAAGTGGAAGACTGACTTAGTTAACAACTTCCATAAAACTCCTGAAGATTTTCCAGAATATATATTGAAATCCTGCTTTAAAAGAACATTGCCATTTGGTGGGTATAAAATAAAATTTATCATTTTCTGGTTCCTGGATAAGCAATAAAGTTTTACATGTAAAATCTGAACGTGGAAAAAGGGTCACATTTACTATAAAGTGTGCGCAGTAAACCCAAAATGAGAATATGTTCTCATTGCATATGGTTTTGAAGTGAAAAATAATTTCTTACTTTCCTTGCTGAAGTGATCTTAGCTATCCTAAAAATACTCTTTGAAATAATTTTTTCAGTTTATTGAAATTATTCAATATTAAAATTTTAGTTCACTGAATTTATTCTGCATCACCACCGAAAATCACATTTCAGGCCCAAATACTATATTTGTTCTTTATAACAACACCCCTGAAAGTGACTGCTCTTACTTTATACTTCTAAGCAGCCCATTTACAAAAGATATATCAAGCAGATAAGACTCATCTTTCCAGCACTTCAATTTCAGTGTTTGTGAAGGATTTACCCTGGAAATACTCACCACTACATTATTTTAGTTGGACTGCAGTCACAAAAGTTTTTATTTTCTTAAGGTAAACACAACCCCAAAGCCAACTGTACCTTGCAACACCACCACCAGAGTAAGGAGTATTTTCTCAGGGAACTGAAATACCTGGTTACACGTGCAGCTGCACTGAGCACATTTGAATCTCTTCTCATTCCTGTGAGTCTTCCTGTGCTGAAGGAAAGCGTAGCGCTCGTGGAAAGCTGCTTCACAGTCCCTGCACTTCACTGCCTCCTCCATGTAGGAATGCAGATTCCTCAGGTGGACACCTGGACAGTTATTCAAAACAATACATTCAGGTTTTTATTTCCACAGTTTTGAGCAAGAGCTGAGCTGTGCACAGCCCTGAGTAATGCAAATCTTGTAGAGGAAAACACAAAAGAACCTTCTGTGCTCTCTGCAGCAGGGGTAAAATAGACAAATTAGTTTAAGATTGAACAAAAGTTGCACCAAGATCTAACTTCCCAAAGAAATCAAGCAGTTATAAGCCTGAATCTGACTGATTTCAGTGGAAATCATTCAACAAATCAAAAAATTCCAGTTTTAATACAGTTTTTTAATGTATTTCTGGAAACTTGAAATTTTATATAGGTTTTGTTGTATTGGCCAGCTCTATTGCCTCCAACACTCTGAAAAACAGAAGGTCACAGTGCCAGAGGTATCGAGCAAACAAACAAACAAACAAAAAGCTAAATCTTTGCTATTTTGCATTTTAAACACATTAAAACATCAACCACAAGATGTCACCACATCTCCTTGCAGGAGGGAACTTACCTGTAAAACTACGAATACATTTGACTTAAAGTATTCCGTGATAAAATAAAGTCATATATAATATATGTGGTGAAATTTTGTGAAAACTAAGATTTCACCTCTACTAATCTCTACATTTCATTTTGAGTTTTTTCCTTCCAACTCACCCAAATCACTTTTTCGGGACAGTAAGGTACTACAATGTGGACATTGGTGTTTTGGCACATTTTCTCCATGCTTCTGTAACACATGTATTTTCATGGTACCACTTTGAGTGAATCTGGCTTGGCAAACATAACATTCATAGCGTTTTTCACCTATTAAAAAGATATTAAAATAACATACTCTTAGAAACTCAATTTGATACGAATGCAAATTCCCACAGAACTCAACATCCATGTTCTAACAGCAACAGTTTCCAGACCAACCAAAAGTTAATATTAGTTGATAGTGCACAGAAGGCCAAACAAGTTTCCAAAAGTTTACATAACTGATTGCAACACAAAATCTTGGCTTTCTGAGTCCACAAGTCAAACTGGTGAAGCATAAAGCCATGCATGTAACTCTAAACTATGAATCAGGAATTATTTTAACTATCATCTATTCTTCCTTGAATACTTCATGTACAAAAATGCAGAATTATCCTCAAATATGCAAGGACAGGAGGCCAACAGCTGTAGACCACCACGATAAGAGTGATACACCACCAGCCATTGATAATGGTAGGAAGGGAAATTAGGAAATTATTTTCTTGCTTTTCTTCCCAAAAAGCCACATCAGGTGTGACTATCATTAAAAATTACGTCAACACTGACAACTGGCACAGCTCTGAACCAATTCCAGACAGGTTCTGTGGAAGAAGTCTTTGCCAGTAGTGGGTAACATTCTTCCAGTTGGACTCTTGTGGATGACTCTCATAAAAAAAAAAATTCAGTTTAATTGCACCAAACTGTCTCAAGATACGAACCAATACGTGACAAGTGGGGATATTTGGAAAATTTGATTCAAACCACGCTGTCACACTCTGATTCAACCTAAAACATTAATCAGAGCACAAATTACATATCATAACTGAGCCAAGTCAAACCCTCAAGTACAGGATTGATACCCACTGCCCTCTGAGATGACTTGCTTTTTACAGAGCTATGACAGGAACACACTGCTTTCAATATTAAAGCAATATAATTCTTTGTTGACCAAATCAGTTGCTGGCAATCTGGGGTCACAACAATATCCATGTTCTGAACAGATATTTAAAAATCTCTCGTCAGATACATCTCCATGTAAAATCAAGTAATTGATAAATAAAAGTGGTAACTTGACTCACAGAAAATGAAGTATTTTTCTAATATAAAAGAGTTTTAGGAGAAACAGCAATACTAACTACTAGCACTGCTAGGCTTCCAACAGCCAAATCCAAAACACTTAAAGAGAATATGCTTTTCAGGTGTATTTTTACTCAAAATCAGAAAAAAAAAGGGGCTAATTTTGAAGCTGAAATGAGATCACTCTGGCCCTAGGAGTATTAAGGAGATGAGGCCCTAGACTTGATCATTAGCCCACAAGCCTACCTGTGTGAGTTAACATGTGCCTTTTCAGTTTATAGGCATCTTTGCTTGCATAGCTGCACTGGTCACAGGGGTAGGGTCGCTCTCCCGTGTGTGAGCGAACGTGGCGTCGCATTTTGCTGGCCTCAGATAAAAATAAAGAGATTTTCTAAAGCAACATCTATGTTAGAAATATATTTAGTGAAAATGTAAGCAATTTTACATACTACACCTACTGCAATTTAAAACATTGCATTAATCCCAGAATTAGCACTCTCACATCCGTGGTTTTTCCAGCACAATCAACCCGTGGTAGTTTTAGGACACTTCTGCACTTTTTCCCCAGATTATCTTACTTCCATGTTTAGTGTCCGCATTAGTAAAAGGGGAGATTTTACGATAGGAACAAAAAAGACAGAATTTTTAAAAAAAGAATACTTACTACTGTCAAGGTACTTGAATATACAAAACATAAAATTCTTTGAAAACACTCAGGAAAATAAATGAAAGACCAAAATCATTATCCAGAGTCTATTCACCTTCAAGTCCCAATGAAGCACTTTTGTTGCAAAGTTTAATTCAACTCTATTTTTTTTATACTGTTTTTTTGATATGTTCTACATAAATATTGCAGGTATGTGATAGGAGTTACCAAATGTTCAGTTCCTCCATTTATAAACACAATTAATGAATTCACTGCTAGATTCCTTCAAATCTACACCACTATTCACTTAAATAAAATTAAACATGACTGCTAACCTTTGCTACACAAAAGTCAAATAATTTGCATGGCAGTACTAGAGAGCTCCTTCAGCTTTCCTCATTCAGGTAAAGCTTACAGGAATGAGAGTTCTGTACCAGCAGTGAATGCTGAATAGCTCCTTACTGAAATAAGGGAAAGAATAGGATAATTCAGTATCAGCTGTCAGGGTTTTTAAAGATGCAAGCTATCCAAAATCTAATTATTAAGATAAGGTGTGTGGAATACAGCTCAGGCTTGCTTGTAGCTTTAGATCTGGACACAGCACAAATTCAGATATTGAACATCCACTAAACTGTGACAGTGATTCAATCATAGGTGCATTTCTGAATGCCTGTGCACCCAATTCAAGTGCCATTTCCAAGTGCACCCTTAAGCAGACTCTAAGGTTTTTATTTCTTGATTAAGAAAATCCCAAACCTGGAAAAAAACCCAAATATCATCAAGTATATAAACATAATACATGAGCTTCATTTTAAACATTAGCCGGTATTGTCCTACAGTACAAGGAATGTAGTGTAAATGAGGACCAAGTATGCTTGTGCAGGACCAAAAAGTCTAGCAGCAATTTTAGCATAACAAAAAAGAAAATGCTCTTAAAATGTAACTAGTTAAAAAAAACTAAATAGTTGTATGAATATTAATTTGGAGCAACTCATTTACAAATATCACTACAAGGACAAAGTAAGGGTTCCAGGAGTTCAGGTTACTTGTTCCTTCTTTGCAGAGTGATGGGGATGGAAAGATGTGTACAGAAATGAAATGAAATGAAATGAAATGAAATGAAATGAAATGAAATGAAATGAAATGAAATGCATGGCACCACAAAGTTGTAGCCATCAGCCACCTCGCAGTAACACATGAACACAACCCATCAGTGTGTCCAAGGCCATCAGCAGAGCCTACATTTCCCAAAGTTAAAAATCTGGGCAAAACTTCTGTGCACACTAAAATCCTGGCACATGAAAGCCTCCAAACCCTCCCAAAAGATTCAGTAAGGTTGTACTTACTTCTACACTAGAGTATTCACATATTGTGCACTTGAAAGGCTTCTCTAAAGTGTGTTTGTACCTCCTGTGTCGTGAAAGCTCCCCCCGGGTCACAAAGGCTGTGTCACACTCACTGCATTTATGGGGTTTGTTCCCTGCAAGAATACACCATGAGACTTTTATTCAACACCACAGCAATATGATTTGTCTGCCTTAAATCAACATGAAGAATTTTTTAATAGAACCTTTTCTGATATTCTGATTTTTTTATATACAATAAATAATGGAATGATTTGGGTTGGAAGAGACCTTAAATCTCATTTTCTTCCACCCCTTGCCATGGGCATGGACACCTTCCTCTCTTTGAGGTTGCTCCAAGCCCTGGCCAACCTGGCCTCGAGCACTTCCAGGCATGGAGCAGCCACACCATCTCTGGACAACCTGTGCCAGGGCCTCACCACCCTCCCAGTGAAGAATTTCTTCCATATATATGCACATAATAAGTTTATTATAAACACAATTTATCACTCTGCTTCATATATTTATATAGCAAAATGAAAACATCACAGAAAATTCTATTCTGCACTGTAGGAATGAAGCACAACTGAAGTCACTGCTCAGCTGACAAGAATTGTTAGAATGGTACTTAACAAAAGAAACAAATTCACACACACAGAGTTCCTAACTACAGACCACCAGTCTGTTCAGTGTGGAACACCAAAGAAAATCAGAGGAATTTCTGAGCATAAAATGATCACAATACACAGCTCTAAGGCAAAGTCACTTGCCTGTTAATTCAATTTTGAAGACAGTATGGGAAATGAAGTATTTTCAAGCACTAGGTACCTGTGTGTGTGTTCACATGGTTATGCAGCAGCGTTGCTGTACGGAAGGCCTTTGGGCAGAGGTGACACACATGACGTTTCTCATCTGAATGGGTTTTCAAGTGACGCCTAAGACTTGACAATTTGACTGCCGTGAATGTGCAGAAAAAACAGCTGAAACACTTTTTTTCTCCTGCTGGAACAAAGACACATTTACACTGTACGTGCCACAAAATAATGACTTCAGTTTTCAAAAATTATTACCAATTTTTAAAAACTCTCTCCGGTCTAGGTAAAATTATTTCAAATTTCTACATCAAAGGACTTTCTTAAGACTTAGGTGATTTGCCCCCAAAATTGTGTTATTTGTTAGTGATACAGTTTAGAACCTAATCCCAGGAAGCCTAACTCCTACCCTAGCACTCACCTCCCAGACAGGATGAGACTTCCTCTATCAGTACCATCATTAAGACTTACAACCTGTGCAACAAACTTCTTGATAATAACTGCGTAATTAGCACTAAGTAAGTTAACTCAAAGATTTAGAAATGGGAGGTTAAGCTACTCCCACCTTTCTGGTACTTCTGAATCTGTAAAAGTGCATATAAAAAAATCATGCTGTAAAAGCCTCTTTAAAATTACTGGTTGAATTTGAGGAGAAAAAGTCTTTGAAGAAGTCATAGAATAAAGTTCGTGGCACAAGAGTAATGAATTTCTTCAGAGAGTAACAAGTTAAGATTAAATGTGCAACACTTTCAGTTATGAAGAAGATTTGGAACTGTGAAATGGCAAACACATCATATTTGAAGAGTCTTTCCAGAACAGTTGTCTCAGCTCCCAAGTGTGCTCTTTGTAATGATTTTCATGCTGAGACCGAAATGCATTTTACACAATGCTTTACGCCACACAGAGATGTGCAGCTAACACTTCACTTCAGTAACAGCAAACAAAACCACTTTATTGTCATTTATTCATTGTGGATTCATGCCCACACAAAGGAACATTGCGAGCTTTGTTAAAACTGCTCAAATGTGCTTCCTATAAAGCCTGTAACTAAAACAGGGGACATTAACAATTTGTACAGTATCCATAGAGAACCTTGGCCAATACCTTAACTTCCAGATACAACACACACATTTAGACTCAACATCGTTGATGTCATCCAATTTTTACAGTACACACACACAGTTTCTAGGGAAACAGATGCTTATCTGTTCCCTTGTGAGTCAGTCCTTAACTTCTGTAACATACTTTTAGATTTCTAACATCTTAAATCAGCCGTTTTCTGTTACTCTTATATTTAGGTTCTGGGAAAGGCTTTGCTGACAGGTATTGATTGATACTTGCCCATCACCCTCTGCTGGCAACGTGGAACCACTCTAAGCTCAACCATAAACCCTCAAACATGCACACTTTGAAGCTGAATGAGTGAATCAAGAGACTAAATAAATTACCAGGTTTATTCAAAGGCATTTATGCAATATTAACTTTGAAATCTCCCTGGAGGTTTCAAATACCACATACTGTTCAAAAGACCATTAATTTCTAAATGCCATCCAAAATGTCTCTCCTGAACACAAAGCAGACAACATCAGCCTGAACAAGATCTTCAAGCACTTAGGGCTGAAAGATAATCTTTCTTCTTCCAAATTTCCACAGAATGTTAAGGCTTAACCTAATCTAAACTTAACAATTAACATTGTAAGTATTTAATGTAAAATTTCAACCTCAGTTCAAAATCTCACTTAACACGCCTTATCTAAAAATGAACTACAAAGATTATTGACTTTTTACCTTTTTGCTGATGTGGAGCACAAGCTTCAAACTTTAGATTCTTGAGATTTCTTACAACTGTTTGTTCTGATGCAGTTGGATATTCCTGCTCTTTACTTTCATTGAATAACTCTGACAAATCATCACCCCCTTTGCAGCTCTGACTCTTTGTTTCCTCAACACTGGAAAAAACTTCCTTTCCTTCCCCCTCTTCAGATGGGCTCAGTTGCTGGATGTTATTTTCAAATGCAATGGCATCATTACCTCTGTCAATCTATTTAAAAAAAGAGTATGTTTTACAACTTTCTCAATCAAAGGCACTGGCTGGTGTCAAATCAACTGAGCAGTCAACAAAATGCAAGCTACCAATTCACTCTAAATTTCAGTCTTACATGTGATGGACAAAACTGCAACAAAAAATTTGCATTTACCATACACCAGCCTAACTGGTAAGCAAACAACTACTAAAACTGTGCCCTACCTCTTCAAAATTTTATCTAAAATTTCAGAGCATCATTTTAAGATTACAGCACTGAGAACACAGAAAGCTGTATCTTTATTTTTAAAGAAAATATTTAAAATGTCATTTTAGTACATTCATCTTTTAAAAGAAAATGAGAAGTATGCTCTAGTTTTTTTAGGACTTCTGCAGACTAATTGTAATGCCTTCTTCGTCATATGGCAGTTAACAATGCTGTGCCACTTCTTGCTTGTGCTAAACTTAAATACGACCTACTCAGAAATTATCTAGTGGTACATTAATTTCACAAGAAAAAAAATAGTATTTTATTCTAAGACCAATATAATAGCTACCACAGAACAAATAACAGTGTTTGCATGTCCTTTTTAATATAATTCATTTCAAATGGGACTGTATTACACAGCCAGCTTTAACAACTACTGCAGTATTGAACTAATTCAATTAAGAAGGAAAATTGTGTGATGCCCCTTAAGAGATTGAGGCTGTCCAACCAAATAGCACCACACTGGAAAACTGAATTTAAAACTTGTCTGAATTTCAACAGTTAAAAATTATCTCAATAATCTGAGTCTCTTCCAATTTGGAATAGTCTCTGAATCTAGAAAGCATAAACTTTTAATTTGTCCTTTTAAAATGAGACGAAATTATAAAAAGATGTACTAAGGACTAGATACTTAAGCTCGGCAATTTGGGAACAATAATACTGACTAATACTTAAGACAGAACCAATGGGTGTGACAGTACAAGCTAACAGGGAACAACACGTCTGTTTTCACCATATCCAGAACTTGTACCTCCATCAGGAGCGTGTCTGGTGGTTTCTCCGTCGCTTTGCTTTCTGAACTCTTTTCCTGCCCTTCTTCTTGCAAGAGATGGATCTGCGCCAGCTCCAAGTCATAGAAGACGCAGATGCCCTCCCGCAGGGTCAGAGCCATGCCCGGGGGCACGCCGTGCCCCGCGGCCTGGCCCAGCCCCGGCAGCGCCACCGGCCCGGCCAGGGCGGGCAGGGCCCTGCAGGCTCCCTCCAGGCTCCCTCCAGGGCCTCCTCCCCCTCACAAGCAGACCGAGTGTGGGATCGGTGTTTTTCACCCTCCTCAGGAGACGGGCCCACTCCGGCGGACGCGTGTCCCGCCGGCACTGCGGTCACCGGCTCTTCCCACCTCCTCCGCTCGGCTCAGCCCGCTCCCTTTCCGCTGCCGGCGTTGCTTTTCCTGTAGCCCTAAGGCCGCGCACGCTCCTGTTCGAGGTTAAACACGAGGGCAAAACCACGGCCGTTCAGGACCAGCCTTGCCTCGCCCCCTCAGCGCCCCTCGCCCGGGGCCGGCCCGGCCCGAGGCCCCTCGCGGCCGCAGCGGGCGGTTCCCCCGCAGGGACCGGGGTGCCCCCGGGCTGCGGGGCCGGGGCCATTGTGCCCGGGCTGCCCCTCGAGGGGGCCCTGTGCCTCCCTGTGCTGCTCCCTCAGCAGCGGCTGGAGTGGGAGCCCACTCGTGGGGAACGACTGCTTCTTACAATTCCCTACGAAACACAAAGCCCCGAACCTGCAGAGGTTTTCCTCCCAATGCAAGGGGTGCGCAGTACTCCTTGGTCCCCGCGCACGGCAAGTCCTGTCAGAGCAGCTGCTGTTTTCTCACCCTCTGAGCAAAAACGAAGATGTCTTAGCCTTAATTGTAGGCCCTTAACCTCCTGCTCCCACTTGGCTGGAGACCACGAGGCTGAGCTCAATTGGTTTCCCCACTTGCAAAATATGTGAAGCACTTGCCATGTTTCTGCGACGGAAAGCCTCCAGCCGAGAGCCCTGCGCTGGAGTGCTGCTGAAGGGCCACCTGATGCTGCCGCCGCACAAGTGTTGTACCAAATTGGCTCAAGTGGCTTTGCAGAGGCAGTGGAGCCGTGTATGAGCATCTTTACACCGTACCTTAGGCCAGGATTGGTTATTCAATGAGAACAAGTTGAAAGACTTCTCCAAAGGCATTGTGAAAAAGTCTTGGAGGTAAACTCGCACAATTTGTGCGACTTAACGTTTAATCTTGTGTAGTCTTCTAGACTGGTAATTTTCAGCCATCAAACATTTTATAAAACCCACTTTCTTTGAATACTCTATTATATGCTAGTGCAGAGAACAGTTTTGGAGCTTTACCTATAAATATTAGCTCAGTGTGTTGCAGGGTTCAGTACATTGCACAGGGACTGCAGCCCAGTGTGGTCCAGATCCTGTTAAACTGAATTTCTGAACACTAATCAAAGCCTCAAACCAAGTGCTGGCTTTCCTTGTCTGTGGAAGTAACCCAGTAAAAGTGGCATTTATGAAATACCCCTAGCACAAACATGCCTTTGAGTGGTACCCTCAGATGAGATGGGGTTATTGCACCTTATCCTCAGAAATGGCAACTGAAAATCCCATAAACACCCTTGACGACAACTGCTCCTATCCACAGTTCTGTAAAATCTAAAATGCAAAAATAGTACAAAATGTTTACGTTTAACAACTGCAAGTTAGTCATAACTATTCTACTGCTTGGAATCAACACAAATCCAAAGCAATTTTTAAAGGTTGAATATGTATTCCAGCAATTTAGGGCTGATATTTTGGTTAGACACCACATTATTCATCATCCACGAATCTGTGGGCTCTCAAAACTAAAGAACAGGATGAACAGTACACAATATATTCACATAATTAGGCTGCCTGTAACTGTGGCCAGAGATTTTACTTCTTACACGTTTCTGAATCTTTTCAAGTTGCTACGTATGCGGTACAATTGTGATAGTTGAAGGGCACTGTAGGAAAAAAGTTGTTATAATAATCCACCATCTTTTAGGTTATTTTAATGAGGTTTTCTGCACTTCAACAGTCATCAGCTTCTAAAAGCTGTCCTGCCTTCCACTTCTGCATTATTAATAACAGCACTATCCATGCAGCTACAGTAAAGGTCTGTCATTATTTCCACTATTGACCAATATTTCCAAGGATTTATAACTCAAACACAGAACAGCCCTTCAGTTCATCTTTTGCTGAATTTAAAGGAACCACTTGGATCAGCAACCTACGAATTTAACCAGTTTCTGGGTAGGTTTTTACACACTAGAGGTTAACAGCTCCATAATGGCCATTGTGGTGTGTTGTGTGTACAGTCTCCAGTTACTCCTGCTGCATTGTCTATCTCTAGCTGCAATCAAGCTTCTACCCACTCCTCCGGGAGTCTGGTTCTTTCTAACACATCAACAGCCTGCATGAAAAGTCTATCACAAAAAGAATAGAGAGCCATTTTATATTTTAAGTAATAATTATACTTTGGGGAGTAAACATTCAATACGAATCACTGTTTGTTAGGAGTATTTTATAAGGAGCATAAGGAATTTAACACAGGCACATTTTGTTGTGCTAAAGTAACATTGCATAAAGAAACAAGATTCAGCCACAAAATTGCAGATAAATTGCTGATAAGAATCTACCAGTGCATGAAAGGAAATAAGGGACAACTAAAATCCTCAATCAGCAGAGTAAATTCTATCCTTGGCTGCGCTAAGGAAACACAGCAAACTTTGTTCTCATCTGTGGTTTTCCACCCAAGTATAAACAGTGCAGCTGATTTTTTTTAAGAAGTAAAATACTGGGTTATCTGTTCAGATTGTCAGTCTTAAATCTGAATAATGTCTTTTATAATATTGAAGATGTTTAATGCGTACTAGGTGGAGCTGACATTTTTAAAAGCTCCATTACCATATGCATAAAGCATATTTGACCTTGAATGTAGTTCAAGGTTTGCTTTCCTTACTTAGTTTGTTTCAGAAATTCACTTTGGATGACTGCAGAGACTGTTTATCCAGCCTCTCTGGTGATGCTTTGCACCTCCGTCACAGGTTCTAAACTGCAGTCCTCTGATGCCAATGGAACGATTGTCATCAATTTAACTGGGCTTGGAATTAGGCCCAGAATAGATAACTATGTGAAGCAATGACAGTGGGATTTATTTACACATTTTTGACCTGACCACAAGATGTAGAGTAAATCAGGAGTGCCGCAGTGCACTTAAAAGAGAAAAAGATAAAGAAAAAAAGAAAGAGACCAAAGCAAAAAAACCCAAAACAAATAGGTTCAAATTTAACGTCCAATGCTCGTAATTGTTTCATTTATGACACTCCGCCTTGTAGTTGAAACCTCCATTCTTCTCCAGAACATGACTCCTGTTAGTCTACGAGAAAACCCAGTCTTTGTTATGACTTATTTTGACAGCTTTAATATCATTTTCCACCTGGCATCTGGAAAGTTTTCCATTTTCACTTTCCACCAATGTCTCACTTTTGTTTCCAAGTATGTGTCGCGTTCACACCGCACCTGTCAGTGGTGTGTGCGCCTTAGCGCCGGGCTGCAAACACGCACGCCTTCTCTTTGCTCTTACCCTAGGGACAATCACTACCTTCAGCACCTCTTTTGCAGTGAGATATTGCCCCTCTTAATAATGACAGCATCAGATAACCTCCTTCACACAGTCACCTGCTTCAGAGAAAGCGAAGATACTTTTGCAATCTTCTAATTCATCTGGCTCCTTTAAACGTTGCTCAGGTCTTGAAGCTGTCACTAAATGGTTGAAATCTTTTTGCTATGTTTTCTGGTGCTCCTTGTTCCTTTGGTGTCCCAGTTTCACAAATATGAAGCATTTCTTCAGAGACCACCAAAAACCTTAATTAAAAAAAAAAAAGAGTAAAAAAGAAAGCACATCAGCTAATGAGTGAGATAAAAAGTTATGTTCTTTTTGATGCTGTTCTAAGCAACTGAATCTTGCAGATTCAGAATTAAGTCAGTGCTTCAGTGCTGACCTGGAATATTCTCAGGAGAAAATAGATAGTTTGATCACTTGGAAAGAGGAATGTCATTAATTTTTTGGGTTTTTTCCCCAGACCTCTGGTTCTGAGATGGAAGCTACAGTTTATTTTAGCAAACATCATTTAGGATTCAGATCTAACTTGGATTTCTTGCCTGTCCCAAAGAATTCTCTACTCCCTACTGCTACAATCACATAATAACTAGTCAGACCGCATACCCAGGAACATCAGAACATACAGTCCTACTTGTTTCCTTGCTGAATCCCCAGAGCAGAGGGAAGATGGGAGCACAGCAAAGCAAAGCCAGATGGAAATCGTGCTGGAGGGTATTGATTGACTAGTGTCTAGGCAGGCTATAAATTACTTCTCATGCAAAGAGCAGAGCTGCAGAGCTGTCTCAGGGCACAGTGGTTGGACTGTGCTGTTCATGCAGGATCAGCTAAATTCGGGTTGTGCCTAAGGCAGGGGGAAAGCCAGGCTTTGCTCTCTCTCCAGTGCTCATCTTGAGTTTGAGGAGACAAATCATCTCTTTAAATAGGAGTGATTCTTGCAGCAGAACAAAAGCAACTCCTATTAAGTTAAAAGACTTTATGCTTTCAAGTATTGTCTATGCTCTTAAAATCCTGCTCCATACTGTAAATGATTATAATTACATAGCATGACAAAAAAACAAGATGTAATAGAGTACAGATGTGGGATGTATAAAAGGGGAAGTATTTAACATAAGCTTATTGGAGCTGAAAGTACCAGCGATGATTGATTGCTTAGACACAAGTCAGGGAAGTGGTCTAAAAATTATTAACCATAATTGCAATTTGTCTATTAACTGTTCGTCTAACATTGATATATTTAGAAACAATCCTGCCATCCAGTAATACACAATTTGCCGCTTGTGGCAAACAGCAGAGCTGCGTGCCTGGAGCTGTTTGGAAGAAGGGTGTTTATTGGGAAGCATACCACTCCTTCCATCTCAAAATACATTAGTGTGGTTATACAGTTAACTACACCTCAGTGACTTCCACTGTTTTTACAGAATACTCTTTAATCCAAGAGATAGCAAAGAAAGTTTTAAATACAACTCCTCTTAGTTAGTTATTACAGGTTTCTGTTGCTGTTTGTGCAAGGGTCAAAGAGTTAAAAGTTTAAAAGGCAGAAAGTTTTCCTCTTGTTTTGACTAAACCGGGGTAGACGTGCTGTAGCTGTGCAGAATTTGATTGCCAAACACAGAGGGAAGATACACAGTAAGAAAAGATAGTAAAGGTTTAACCCAGCTGATGTAAGAAACAAACTCCAAGGATGCCCATGTTTCCTTCTTTTATCGCGTTGTTAATCTTTAATCAGGAAAACAGTTCTGAGAACAACTCTTCGCGCACTGCTGAACAGACACCAAAACTTGGAAGTTAATAGGATCACTAAAGAAAGAGACTATTAAGTGATTGTCCTAATAAATCTGTAAGTGAGATGGACAACCCAGAGGAGTTCAAATTCTGCTTCCACGTGGATGTGCAGCAAGTACACATTAAACCTTGCAAAATCAGCAGTAAGGAGCTGGTTGGTGGGTTCAGAAAAGCAGTGGGTTCAGAAAAGCACTGGGTTCCTATGCACTTTTTTTTCCAACTCAGATAACAAATTGTCTTGGGCATTAAACTTTCTGAAAAGTCCAAAGCAACTTCTTAATTCTAAAATCTAAAGAAATCAAGAAAATTTAAGGGAACATTTAACAACTTGTATATTAACATCACTTCACTGAACAGCAGGTGATGTAGTCCGTGATATTTCTCAGCAGAGATACCTTAAATTGTAGTCTTCTGCACTACTGACTGAGTCATCACTTGAAGACCACGACCAGATAGCCCCAGGCCTCTCCATCAGGAACTGGTAATGGAAATATGGTATAGCAGGCTTAGTTGTACATCTTTTCTGCTCCTGTAAGAAGAGACAAAGCCTTATAGTCCTTGTAATCTTAAACTTATCAAGATGAGGCAGTGTCTGGAAAGCAGATGAGAACATCTGGTGACACGTTTTGTGAATCATGGTTGTTACTCTGTTCAGAGCTGCCTCTACAAACTGGAAGTCTCTTGATCTGTCTTTCATACCTGTCTTTTGTTTAAGATCTTCTGGGCAGAGCACATTTGTGCTTCACCCAAATTAAAAAGATACTTAGTGCTATTGCAGAGCAAATACTTGAACTCTACGAGGCTAACAAGTGTGTGGGGTTTTTTATTGAGTGCAAGTTGGTTGCTGTTCATTTGTACATACTGGTTTAAGCACACATATAAGAAGCTTCTCTTTACATAAACAGTATTCATATGCATAGGTATCGTCCTGAATCAGCAAATTTGGAGACAGTTGCAGATGGCCAGTCAAAGAGGCACTTGTAGCAGAGTCAGAATTCTGTCTTCCTAAAAGCATAAGAAAAAAGCATGATTTCCAGGGCGCAGTTGAACTCCTGATCTCTCTACCAAGTTGTTTGTAGAAATAATCATAATTGTGGCATTTGTCTGGTAGGAACTATTTACACTGACTGAACAGAAGTGCCTTTACATTGAGAAAATCCCGTTGTGGTCCACTGTTGTTGCTTTATTCCTATTAGAATGCTGCTAAGCAGAAGTGTACAGTATGTAGGATTTTACCTGACCTGTTAACACTTACATAAGTTTCCAGTAAACAGAGGATTCATTACAGGGATTATTGGTTTTTGTGCAATGTTGATTTTCCTCCAGCTGCCAGGTTCAAGAACCAAAAGGTATGTAGTGCTTGACATAGGCACATTTGCCTTCTGACCTTTAGATGTAGCTTGGCTTTCATTTCTGCATAATCAGCTTTTCTATCCTGTTGTTTGGCTTTATTGTTATAAAATGTTTGAAATATTAATCAAAGCTGTTTTCCTGGGGAAAAAGTATAGAACAAATCTCACTTGAAACAGAAAACACAGTTCAGACCAAGTTGCTGCTTTTGTGTTGCTACTGAAGGAGAAAACAGGTTACAGTAATGCTTTTCATTTCAAGTAAGGGCTTACCATTTGCATTACAGCAATCTAGAGAGGACCCAGTGGAGACTATATGTGGCACAGAAAAAAATGAGAAGAGATAATGATCATGTCTAATTAGGTTTTAAACTCCTCTAGCTGGGAACTATCAACCAAACTAGGAAAATTCATAAGAACAGGGAAAAATTGGCATTATCACCTCCCAACCCCCTTCCTAGGAGGTGATAAAGGCTTGGGGATGTAGTTACATGTCAAAGTCAAATGGAAAATCCATAGCAGAGGAAGAAACAGAACCTAAACAGATCAGAATCTGCACCCACTGTGATCAGTGGGCCAGACTGTGTGCAACAAGGGACTGAAATGTTGAGGGAGAACAAAGATATGTGGGAGGATTTAAAGGAGACAGAAAAAGCACATTGCACAGGTAGAGCTGGGTAACCCTGAAAGGACAACTGCCAGCAGTGCTGCTAGAAAGCAAAGCATCACAGAGAAATGGTGAACAGCATGCAAGAGGGAGGAGCAAGGGGAGCCAGGGGTGTCTCATCCTAGAAAAAATTTTAGAATATAAAAAGGTGCTTCTGTGTAATTTCTTTAGGCCTGAGGAAGTGAGGTCTGTGTAAAAGGGCACACTTAGCAAGACACCAGTCATCCACAGGAAGCCAGAAACTCTTGAACAAGAGGTGCTTGAACTCGTGTGCAAGGATTTGTCTGTTCCCCTCTCCCCAAGGAGGAAGCAGGGAGTCACTGGCAGCTGCAAACACACACCTCTGGGTAAAGAGATTTCACTCTAGCAAGGGTAACCATTCTTATTTGCAATCTGGATCTCTGAGCCGTCTGGGCTTTGTGTGACTGAGCAGAGCAGATGCTGACAGGTAAAGGGAAACACAAACCTTATGCTGACTGTTTTTTGCTCTCGTTAGTATGGTTTGTCTCCTTCTCTCCTGGCTGTGGTTCTGCTGATCCTCCAGTAAAAAGAACTGCAGTAACCATGCAAAACCATAATTCTGTTGTGACTAGGGTAAAGTCAATCAAAGTCTTGGTGGGCACAAACTCCCCATGACTGTGAGACCTTCTGCAGTAGATGTGAAGAGCTCCTAAGCTGACTGAATTACACAAACCCAGATATCAGGTACCAGTGGCTACAGAGCCCATATTTACACATATTCACACTGATCCTTGACAGGAATTTTTTTTAAAGAAAGGATAGTATTCCTTTAGGGAAAAGTCCCCAGATTAAAGTCATAGCTCAAGAAATGGCTCCAAAAGAGCAACAGATGATCAAAGTTAAAATTATATGAGTCAATCCTATCTCCAGAGTTGAGCCTCTAAAAGTGATCTTAAAAATACAGTAATAATAATAGCAACAACAATAACTATTTTGTCTGCCAAAACAGAAGAACAACAAGCAAGAAACCAATGTGCCCATAGTGTAATGTCAGCCTTGGCATGTACTGTGATGCAGCCAGGACTTCCCCTAAAATACAGCTCAGGATTGAGCACTTGAGCTGATATTAAATCAAGCATCAGAGGTTGGTGGCTTTCTTTAGAGACCTTAAACATACACCAGTGCATGTTCCTGGCTGCTGAAATTTGCTTCCATTTGTTTTGAGAAATGTCTGTTGTCAAGCCGAAAATGCTGGACAGGCTAATGGAAGTACAGTCTAATCATGATAAATCTGGGTATTTTTTTTCCGCTCCTCCACCATCAGAACAAGCTACTTCATTTTGAACGTGGGCAAAAAAAAATTACATCGTCTTTTGCAGTGATCCACAAATATATCTTACAACCTGCCCGAGACAAATCCTGTGTCATTTGGGGTTGGAAAGAAGGAGGGAAGGAGGGAAGGAGGGAAGAAGGAAAGCACTGTGCCCCCGGTTTGCCGCTACCTGTTGTGGCCGGTGGCCGAGGCTCAGTCTCACGGTTCACGCAGCGCACGCGGAGAGGAGTGTGCAGCACGTGTGGCAGGGCCCCCAGACCTCCTGCAGATGGGTCAGCGCTGAGGAATGGCCTGCAAGGAGAGGGGCTGTGAGGCGGAAATATCACACAGGGCTGCGCGGGGTCTGGAATAAGCACTTGGCTTGCTCACAGACTCTTTTGCAACTGCAGGCAATTTGCACGGTTCACGTTTTCTTCTGGAAATTGAGAGAACAGTCCCTGCCCTGCTCTCTGTGAGCTTGCAAAGGCTGCCCTTGGATCGGGGCTCTGTGGCACCCAGTGCGGCAGCTGTCAGAGTGTGTTCAGTGTCAGCTGAGCACAACTCCACCACAGAAATAACAATCCAGAGGCAGTGCTCTTCCCTTAGTAGAACAGCTCAGAGAATCTTTAAAAACCCTACAATTTTAGAGCAAAATACCCAAGTGACAGACTCTTTGGAGGTGACAGAATGTAGGAGAATAGCAATGGGAGGGAAGTAGAATTTCTGAGTATTATTACATGCCATTAGCAACTTTCAGATCTCACTGTGAGTGCTTTGTTGCACCTTGGTTTGTAGTGATGAGTTAAGCTTTCTAATCACACTTTTTCTCAGTGTCCAAAATCCTTTACATTTATTGAGTTCCAGTAAGTCTGTAAAACCTGAAGTGCTCAAAGACTTCTGTTTTGAACAACCTGAATAGTGTCCATCAATTCAAACATTCTAACCCCCCTCCTTTCAAGGCACTTGTTGAACACTATCATCTTGAAATGTCAGATTCACATGCATTTAAATGATTTGACAGCTTCCAAGAAGGCAACTGATAAGCATCATATTCAAGTGTCAGGAAGCACAGAGAAAAAGTGCCAAAAAAGTTCAATCAGAAGAAATTGTATCACCTATTAGATGAGCATTATAATGCAGTTACTACTAGAAAAGATTTCTCATTTAAATGGAAAATAAACTTTTCATTCAAGACAACTCTTTTTTTAAAAGCCTTACATTGCCTCATGCCACCTCCCAGGTTTGACATTAGTGAAATGTTCTAGAAACCAAATTCAGACAGCAGCACCCACTGGTACTGGGTGAACACCTCAAGACCACTGTAACTGAGCCATTGGAAGTGCTGCATCTGGGGTTTTTTGTGTTGGGAGACAGTGGGTGTTATGAGAATTCACTGTCTTCACATAAAACCTTTAATGCCTTCTGTTGGCTGTCTGAAAGCTGAATCTCTAAATGAGAAGATTCTTGAAAAAAAATCCTGGCCCTGATTTGCATATGCTCCAGTTATTTCACTGCACCACATACTACGTGTGTTTTATATAGGGGCTTGAGGCTTACTGTGTGTTTGTGATACGCTTTGAGATCCTCTGATGGGAGGTGTTACCTAAATACAAGTAATTTGGTGCTGAAGTGTCTAGAATTCCCAGTGGACATCTGCACTCGAGCCCTGCTGCCATCACAAATGAAAAACATTTGGAATCCTTAATGTGATTTTTAATGGACATATGTTCATAACACAGTGCCACCAATTTGGCATATTTAGTGTCTTCTCAAGAGAAGCCCACAGTTTGTATAGCAAGATTGTGGGAGGTTAGGATTGCAGTGTTAGAAAATTTGCACAACACCTGCCTGACTGTAATTTAATTGGCAGAAATTAATGCTCTGGGTTTGGGAATTTTTTTCCTCCTCTCAAAACCTAGAGACACGAGGACTGATCCTGCTGTATTACACTGTTGTATTTAAGCTTTTATTCTGATTTTAATTGTGCTGCAATACGATCATTTTCTGGTCTACTGTCTTCCTGACAACTGAGCACTGCTGGCTTACTCTCAGTTATTTCTATGTACACTGACTTACCTGGCCAGCAGAAAGTACTCAGTATTTTTGTACTTCTCTGAAAAAGGGCTCTGCTTAGTATTACTAAAGATTATGCTCCATTTTATTTTTAATGAAGGTACTTAATGATGTGTTTCAAAAGGAGTTTCTGATCAGCTCCACCAGCAACACAGTATGTGGACTCTGAAGACAAACACCAGCTTTGCCATTATTAAATTTGGTTTGGATTTTATCTTTGCTTACATCACAGCCCTATCTGGAGCAGTCTTTAGCACCTCTTATCCCACCAGATTTTTGTTTTCCTTTTCAGGAATGTTTGGCCTTGCTGTGCATCAAGGACACCCCCTCTTACCTCACTATTTTCTTCCATTATTTACAAAACATAATAAAAAGCTTTGCAGGGGAGATAGAGGGTACAGTCCCAGGGGGTGTTCCTGCAGTGGGAGGTTCAGCTCTGCAGTATTTTAGACTTGCAGGGCAGGAAGGTGAGCTGCAGTCCTGATCCCTGCTGCTCTGCCAACCTGGCTTTTCAGGGCTTGCAAGTCACTGCTGGCTGCCCCAGCAAGAACCTTGCTGGGAACATCCGACTGCCTCACAAACCTGAGCAATGGCTGGGTTATGAACACCCTTTATACAAGGTACTCAGTCAATTTTGTTGCTTTATACCACTCCCTGAAACTTAGCTGGGAATCCCAGATTTCCTGTTGCGCATACTACCAATGACAACATTTTACATGCATGGTAAAAGCCCCATCAATACAGAAAACCCCCTCAAGCTGGCATGAAATCACCATCTCATCCAGACCTCAGTGCTTTGGTGGGACTGGATGTAAACAGAGCAAGAGGAAATGGCAGCAGGGTTATTTCTACAGTTCTATTTGTCTGAAATACTTCAGTCTTCGTGCACCCAGACTGCGTGGACAAAGGGACATGAGGACCACCTTTCTTTATGGTCTCAATGGTCTAAAATGCAGTAGGGGAAGCTAAAGACAGGCAGGCAGAAACAGAGAGAAGAGCTCCAAGTGTCTGAGATCACACAAGTGTCTGATACCACACTGAGATAACTCTCAGAATTATAAGAGTAGTAGTGGCTGTTGGTATCAGATACTGCCACAACTGGTACAGATACAGACTCAAGTCTCTGTATGTGCACATGCACACAGTGCACTTCACCCACAGAACAACACTGTGCAGGCCTGAGCAGTTCTGTGCTTTTGCTCTGAGTACTAATTTAGGGATGGGTCAATATTTTATGACACCTCCCCGCCACAGAACTCCCAGTAAAATAAAACGTAATATTTGAAAGAGGAGGTTAATTTTTGAGACAATTTCCACTCTGCCTCCTCTGGGCTTGTAGCAATAGAAAACAAATTGTTTGTTTTGCAAGATTCTAAAACAAGCCATAAGCAAAAGCTTCTTCACCCACTGAAGGAAACCCAACACTTAGATTTATATCACTTGGGATCTTTTTAGAATTGCATAGACAAAAATAAGAGCTGTGGGCCTTGTGTAGGTAGTGGTTATTCAGGCCTGTCAGTGCTCCCTGTTGAGCTTTATACCTGGATCAGGCAATGTTCCCAAGGTAAGTAAACACTCCTTGGACGAGCCTCCACTTCACAGCCAACTAGTGACCATCTGCCTACAAAATGTGCCAACTGCACTTTGCCTCCGTGCATGACCTCTGTGTTCCTGCTTCCAGAAACTCTTTGTACTCAACCTTTCCCACACCCCGAGAAGTTATGACGTTTTTGATTTCAAAGCCAAATTGGATCAAAGTTTGGTTAAACTGCTAAATTTTGTAACCGCTTCAAAACAGCAAACCCAGGGGCGAAGAACCTCCGCTTTCAGCATTCATTAATCAAGCCTGTTAAATGATTACCCCGCCAGGGCTGCTTTGTTGACAACTCTGCATGATGACAATGTCAGTGGCACTGTCCCAAGACACATCCAGTGGTGATGTAAAGGACAAGCCTCCCTCACCTCAACTGGTGGGATGGACACTACCACAAAGAATATTTAAGGAAGGAGGTGCATCCTCGGAAAGCCGCGATTGCAAGAGAGCTCCAAGGCAAGTGAAACGGGCTCAACTGAAAGGCACAGCAAAACCCTCTCTGGCATCCAGCTCCACCTTACATAGACAGTAAGTAGTATAGCCTCTATTTTTTTCCACCCTAAATTAGTTGAATGGCCTCTATTTTTTCCACCTTGAAATAAGCAGTGATCCAAATTCCCTATCTTGATTTTAAAGCAATACATAATCAAGTCCATCGCAAATTCTCCCTTTATGTTATATGTTGTTAGGCTTTGTGACACTGGTTGGAACATAAAGTGTGCTAACACACCAAATCTATTTGATTTTAGATTGTGATCAGTATTTCAAAGCCATCAACAAGATCCACTACAGCTTCAATAATGCCTCCACAGTTGAAAGCCGAGATGAACGTCTTGCCCAAGGTTGTCCAGGGGGATTTGGAGAGTCTGTCTCCAGAAGCGAGGGATTTCATTGAAACCAATGCCAAGCTGTGCCAGCCTGAGTGCATTCATATCTGCGATGGCTCGGAAGAAGAGAACAAAAAAATTCTGGACATCATGGTAGAACAAGGCATGATCAAGAAGCTGAACAAGTATGAGAACTGGTGAGTAGTCTAAATGAAATCAAGTAACATCTCAGAATGGGAAAATTCATTTTCTATACTGTTTACCTTAAAAACTTCTTATAACTCTCCAATATTTGCTTTCCATGAACATTGTGGAACTTTAGCTTACATGAGTGAAATACTCAGGAAAAGCAAACTTTTTCCTCTAAAAGTTAACATAAGGCATATTATTCAATTGGACTATCAACTGTACTATTGATTAGTTACGTCAGGGAACTGAAATAATGCCATGAGACGTACACAACTAATTCTTAGCAATGACTAAATATTATTGAGAAAATCTTCTTTTGAAGAATTCTACTATTTTAGCCAATTAGTTAATTCATCACATACTTTTTTTGTGGCATTCAATTAGGTCTGTGGGTGTTCAAATATTATTCAGTACAGGCATTATTCATATCGTGCTGATGAGCTTTGACTCTAATGTATTCTGCAAATACTTTTTTCAAATATTTCATAATTTCTCCTAACTAACTGAACATGAAAGGAGAATATTAACAACAAGTACATACTCAGGAATTACGTGCCAACCACGAGATCTTCATGGGAGAAATCTGCAAAGACTTTTGAATAACTAAGTGCAGGAATTTGGCAATCTGTTTGCAGACTATTTGGGAGAGAAAAGGGCAAGATTCACCAGATAAATTATTCATTGTTAATTATATGCTTAGCTGTAGTGATGATGGTTATGACAGCCCAACTAGAACATTTTTATACTCGTGGAAAATTTCGATGTACAGAGGTGAAAATGTAAAACAATCCCCTCTATTGTAAATAGATGGCAAAAATTCCCTAGAGGGGAAAAAGAATCCCCTTAATAAACTCCTTCACTTTTAATGATCGTGCTTATACTCAGTATTTCTTTTGTGATGCCTCTAACTTAAAGGGCTATGCCAATCCACTAAGCTGGATTCTGATCCCTCTGGCACTTATACCAACACTTAAACTACTTTCCTTGGCATCCACTTAGCTCTAGGCATCATTTTGTGGTCCCCATACAAAACAACTTCACACTGATGAGAATGAGAATTAAACAAGATTAACTTTTCCCTGGAAGTTAGCAACAGAAAAGAAGGCTGAGAAAAAGGGCAAAGGAGTATTAACATGTAACAAGAATTTCTTAGGCCATATAAGTTGCTATTAGTACTGGAAAGTCTTAAAACAGTTTGTATGAGAGAATGTATCTGACTGATTTTTGAGATTATCTGGCTCTGTCACTGTAATTTTTGCCTTACAAAGCATTGTTTTAGCACCCTTTTGTGCTAAATTGGTCCCACAGAAGGGTAAAAATGCTGTATCGAGAATTAAAGTCTAATTTCCTGATTTTTGGTGAAATGCAGCTGGTTGGCTCTCACTGATCCAAGAGATGTGGCAAGAATTGAGAGCAAAACTGTCATCATCACTCAAGAGCAGAGAGATACCACTCCGCTGCCTAAAACTGGAACAAGCCAGCTGGGGCGCTGGATGTCTGAGGAGGATTTTGAGAAAGCCTTCAACACCAGGTTCCCAGGCTGCATGCAAGGTAGGCAAGAAAAAGATGATTGACACTGAACTTTCAGCATTGCAGAGACACTTACTACTGTTACAAGTCACTGTTATCTTTAGACAATTTGAGCTGAAGATTTAGCTTTATACCCATAATAGTCACTTTATTGGTTTCATGCAGATCTTACTACAGACCCAAATACCTGGGCAAGGACAGTCCTCAGTCTCTTTCCAGCACTCTTGTCTCCCTAAAGAGTGGGAAATGACAAAAATTTGTGTGACTTTGTTCAGGAAGTAACACAGCAGATAGGAAGAGAGATGAGAATGAAGGACCCCCCCCATCCACAGCAATAATTTCAGATTCAGGGATTTACACTAACAGAGAACTTGGCCTCCAATCCCCCTTTACTCCTGGCTGGACAATCTGTCTGAAATGCTGCTTTCTGCATTTAACTTCTTGCTAACACTGTTAGACAAACAGAAAGCTATAAGCGCTCTTTAAACATCATCGGGAGCTCTCACAAGACAAACAGCTTTTAAAGGACTGAGAAACAACCTCCTTATGAATCAAGGTTACTTCAAAAGCTCCTTGTTTTACTCTTGGTCACATGTTGCTACTCCCTGTTTTCCAGGACGTACGATGTATGTCATCCCCTTCAGCATGGGGCCTATTGGGTCACCTTTGTCCAAGATTGGGATCGAGCTGACGGATTCACCCTATGTGGTGGCCAGCATGAGGATCATGACACGGATGGGAACAGATGTTTTGAAAGCCCTGGGCAATGGGGAGTTTGTAAAATGCCTTCACTCGGTTGGGTGCCCTCTCCCGCTAAAAGGTAAGAGCCATTAAAACCCCTGGAGCCATTAAAAACCCCTGGAGCCATTAAAAACCCCTGGAAATTCCCAGGGCTACGTTTTGGAGCCGAGTGTGTGTCCTCACACATGGGAGGCCCTCACCAGAGAAGACCAGGGTGGTTCTGTAACAGCACTAGGTTCAAAACTCAATTAAAGGAATTCAAAGCTCAATGAGAGTTCCATGGAAAGGAGATTATTATCCCTAGGACTTACCAGGGATTTCCTTGAAGCGTCTGGTGTGGGTTGCTGTCAGAGGCTCGATGCTGATGACACAACAGCATGATCAAACATGGAAATTGCTGCATTCATGAGTACAACATTCTGTTCTGCAGAACCATTAATCAACAACTGGCCGTGCAACCCGGAGCTGACGCTGATTGCTCATCTCCCGGATCGCAGGGAGATCATTTCCTTTGGCAGCGGCTACGGAGGAAACTCCTTGCTGGGGAAGAAATGCTTTGCTCTCCGAATTGCCAGCAGACTGGCCAAAGAGGAGGGCTGGCTCGCAGAGCACATGCTGGTAAGAGCTGTTAAATCACGTGTGTTTGAACAGCCGTTAAACCCCAAATTAGAGCCACATAAATACATCACCCGTCTCGCGATCAATGAAATTAGTCTCATATGGATAGATCTGTAACTTTAGATAGAAATCTATCCCGTGCCAGGCTCATGAGGCATAGAAAACTGCTTGCAAGGCCAAGTACTAAGCATTTAAAATAGTACCTGTAATGGCATAAAGCAAGCAAGACTTGGAACTTCTGAGAGTGACTTTTGGTAGGCAGACCCATGTACTTGAGCAGAGCCTGAATATCATCACTGGGCACTGTGACTTTGCATCCACTTTACAAGTCTAATAGCTAAAGATTCATACAAGTTTTTTAAATGGTCTTTCTTATTATAAAAAAGTCTATGCACTCAAAAACCTGCAAATATCAGATTTTCTAAGGGAGTTCTGCTGTGTACCCTTCATGGCTTTACCTTCTGCTGTGCTTTAGACATTCTACAACCATAAAATACCACTGAAAAAAAGAATTTCAAAGTGCATAAGAGAACAGCCTCAGAAAAAAAATCTGTGATCTCTGAGAAGAGCAGAAGTGTCTATGTACAAAGTGCTTTCCCTTCACTCCACTTGTTCAGCCAAAAGAATATTGCCTGGTTTTCTTCTGTCTCAGCAGAGAAACACAGATGTATAAGGTCTTTAATCATCAAAATAAAGATAAATGTTTATTATGTACAGACCTAACATTAAAAAAAATAAAATAATTTCTTACAGATATTCTAATGGCAAGAAGAGTTGACTCCAATTTTAAAAATACAGTTTGAGTTATTTGTCAACTATATTATGTGGTGCTTCTTCTGTAGGAACAAATGTGCATAATTAAATATTTTATAATTTCCACTTGCTGGGAGACAATCGCCAAGACAAAAAGTGCAAGAAAAAAAGACTGTGTTTAACAGTTGCATTAATTTTTCAATAGATCCTGGGAATTACCAATCCAGAAGGTAAAAAGAAGTACTTTGCTGCAGCATTCCCTAGTGCATGTGGAAAAACTAACTTGGCCATGATGAACCCAAGCCTGCCAGGATGGAAAATTGAGTGTGTGGGTGATGATATTGCCTGGATGAAATTTGATGAACAAGGTATGGAAATTAAATTGGAATATTTTACAGGTTGCTGTAGGTGCAGTAAGATGTGCTACGAAATTCTGGATAGAATTAAATTAGTATGATTTACTTATATTTTGTCATTTAACTTCCAGGCAACTTAAGGGCAATCAATCCTGAAAATGGCTTTTTTGGTGTTGCCCCTGGAACCTCAGTCAAAACAAACCCCAATGCTATTAAAACCATATTCAAGAACACCATCTTTACCAACGTGGCAGAAACCAGTGACGGAGGTGTCTACTGGGAAGGCATTGATGAGCCCTTGCCAGCTGGAGTGACAGTGACCTCGTGGAAGAACAAGGATTGGACCCCAGACAACGGTACCTGGCCCATGCCACAGCCCTCTCTTGGCTTTCTTTGAAATTAATTAATGTTGCTTCTGCCATCATGACCTTTTTATTGTGTTCTGTGCAGGGGAACCTTGTGCTCACCCCAACTCCAGGTTCTGCTCCCCAGCCCGGCAGTGCCCCATCATGGATCCTGCGTGGGAATCACCCGAAGGCGTTCCCATCGAAGGGATCATTTTTGGAGGCCGCAGACCTGCTGGTAAGAGAGGCAACAGCCACGTTCCCAGGCTGAAGTGCTGGCCACAGAAGGGTTGACACACAACTGGCCATAGACACAGGTTTTGCTTTCACAGCTGCAAAAGCAAGGAAATAACCACGTTAGTCCAATTTCTCCGTGTTAGCCTTTGGCACACACACTCCCAGCCACTGGTATTTCAGTGTCTGAGGTGTTTGATGTTAACACAAAACAGGCAATAATAATAAAGGGCTGGAAGGAGATCAGGACCCACTAACCTGGGTAGCAGACACAGAAAATTGCTATATTGGTCTCAATTTGCTTGTAATTTAACTAGTTTAATTAGCAAATGGTTAGAGAAATGAATCAGTTTTAGACAGTTTAAAGAAAGGGAAGTAAAATAAATTATTCTATTAAAGGTCACCTAAAGTAGGAAAAGAAATAGAAGTAATGCTAGGTCTGAGTCTAATATGACCACAGGACCAGATTCTCTTTCCACTAAAATCTGCTGGAGATTCTGATGTCCCAGATATCTCCCACTTAGCAAGTAAACATGGATGTGTTCAGTAATCAGTAGCCAGTTTTGAAAACATTAATTTAAACTTCTTTGCTGTAAGAGAGCAGGAAATGAACTGATTAAAAAAAACCAGGAAAATGTAGAATATATTATCCAGTAACAAGCATTAAGCACTATCTCAGATAGCAAAACCTGTTATAAAAATGTTTTTGAACTTCTGATTACTGAAGTGATTTTGTTCTTTATAGGTGTCCCTCTTGTTTATGAGGCCTTTAACTGGAAGCATGGAGTATTTGTAGGAGCAGCCATGAGATCTGAAGCAACAGCAGCTGCTGAGCACAAAGGTAAATCAAAATTTAATCTGCCTACCTGTATTAAAAGCAGTCCACTCTGGACTGCCTTCCCTCTCCTTCCCCCTACTCTTCGCATTTCAGTCTTGGCAGCTAATTTTGCAACCTGTGCATTTTCACAATAGAAAATATTTGCACTAGAATTAAGAGCCAAATTCTCAGTAAAAGTCAAATTAAGCAAAGTAATCCCTTGGGTGGCAAGCATACAGAACAGGATGCAGGCACAGGGTTGCCAGAAGCCTTGACAGGGAGTTCTTGTTGCAGTCTGGGATAAACAAACTTAAATTTTCTCTTCTACTAGAGCTCCACATAGATGCATGAATGATAGCCATCTCTTGAGGATCTCCATTTAAGCTGCTTGACCTGAGATTTAAGAAATTTAATAACAAAAATTAATTTAGTTTCTACCTTTTTTCGTACATCAAGGATATTGCTTGTGCTGTTTTTTAAAAGCTCCTTGGTTGAGAAAGGTGGTGAAGGGATCATGGGTATTAAACCCCGGGGGGATCTGAATCTTTGTGCTTTATAATAAATGTGCTATTTACTCCCTTACCTTCTTCATCTGTGTTTTGAACAGGCAAAATCATTATGCACGATCCTTTTGCCATGAGGCCTTTCTTTGGCTACAACTTTGGCAAATACTTGGCCCACTGGCTGAGCATGGCTCATCGTCCAGCTGCAAAGCTGCCCAGGATCTTCCACGTTAACTGGTTCCGGAAAGACAGCCAAGGGAAATTCCTGTGGCCTGGCTTCGGAGAGAATTCCCGTGTGCTGGAGTGGATGTTCAACAGAATCGAAGGGAAAGCCTCTGCCAAACCAACTGCCATAGGTTACATCCCTACTGATGCTGCTTTGAACCTGAAGGGTTTAGAAGATGTCAACCTGACCGAACTGTTTGATATCTCTAAAGAGTTCTGGGAAAAGGAGGTGGAAGAAATCAAGCAATACTTTGAAGTGCAAGTTAATGCTGACCTTCCCTATGAAATAGAAAGGGAATTGCTTGCCTTAGAGATGAGGATAAAACAGCTGTAAGCTGATCAAACCCACAACTATTTATCAGTTCGCACACACTAAGACAGGGCAAACACATTTTACCGAATCACCACTGGAAGCATAACAGCACACTGATGGGCAGGGGGTTATAATGAAAGTAGGTCATAGCTTAGTTAGGATATAGATACAGACATTCTAGAAATAACTCCAGACCTAATGATTTATAACTACATCGGTTGTTGTGAATAGGTGAGCAGCTGTGGGAGTGCATGTGCACAGGGTCTGAAACCCCTGCTCTGTCACTTACATGCACACAGAGCCATGATGGGTGTAAATTATTTGCCTAGTTCTGCATATACAATCCAAACCAATCCAGCCTTCAAGTTGTAGCACATTGTTTCCATCACAAAAACCTCTAGAGTCTCAGGCTCTACAGGAAAGAGGAGAGAAAATTAGATGCTGTATATATGTATTACCTAAACATATTTCATGGCTTAAATATTTTTTAGAAAAATGAAGTTGTAACTTCTATCAGAGTGAAAGATGACTTTATATTACTAATGCATATTTAAGATATTGCTATTATATATTACTCATGTTCCTGTGATTTCCAGATGTTTTGAATGGCTTGTTCTTAAACTATAAAATAAATGTTTATACAAAATATTACCTCATTTCCAGTATTCTCTCTGTTTATAAACTGCATGCATATAAATTGAGCCTCCTGTCAATACCACAGCACAGGGAGAGATTCACATGTGGAAGTTAGATATTGACTACAGTTGATCTGCTGCTCCTAAGCCAACTAGTTTAAGCCACATGCTGTCTTTGCGACTTTGATTCGAGCCAAAGGAATGATCCAGAAATTATGATACCAGCTGTGAGTGGTCATCCAGCTGGTGACACACTCTCCGTAACTGGGCATTGTTAGTTACTGCAGGCATTTATAAAATAAACTACCCTCTAGGAAAGCTCCATATTAGGACCTTGCTCATTTGTTAAAAGTCATAGGATTTGTCTCTGTTCCACAGTACCTTGGCTCTTGCAAGAGTAACGAGTGCAGCTGTTGAAGTAAAGACATTTTGGGAAAAAGTTCTCTAGATTTGTTGGGATGCCTAAAGCCTTAGAGCTCAATGAAAATCAGGGTAGGAGCCTGTGTTGGCTTCCTTGCAGAGCCAAGACACTAAAACCATCCTATGTTCTCACAATTAGAAGTGTCATTTATGTGCTTCCCACATCCCTGGCAGGTATCCTGCTTTTTCACTTTGAATGCTTGATCTCCCAAAACATATTGCAAATATTTGCTTAGCAAAAAGAAAATCACTTACATTGTGTAATAAGCCTTTTTACAGACCTTGCTTCCATGCAGAGCAAACAGTGCCAGGGCTGGTCAACAGCTGCCCTTCGAAGTTTGCTAGGAGAGGTCACATAATCTGAAAAGGTTCTAATCACCCCCTGACTCCATGTTTAAGATTTAACACAAACATTATCAGTTCTGAAGTGAATAATAGAGCCCAACTCAATGCATAGGTCACAAAGACAAGAGACGATAGAAAGCTGTGATGGAAGTGGACGAGAGTGGTGCAGCCTCCGTGGAGGTGATCAAAATCACATCTGCATCTCCTATAGGGTTACCTGTATGTGTCCTCTTGAGCAGGCTCCAAATCAAGGCAAAAATCAAGGTGGAAGTCAGTAAATAAGTCAAAGTGCGTCAAGAAAGACTGGAACTGGACTGCACTCCTCAGATCCAAGGATTACTATCAAGGGTATAAAATAAAGTTGTTAATAAAGTAATTCTATAAATAGCTGATGAAAAGCTTGGGCCATTCCCAAACTGGTATGACAGCACTGGGCTGGTATTTGGATACATCTAAGGAAGAACAAGGAGAGCTGAGAAAATCTGTCATGGTAATATCAGAGAGTTATGGCCAGTTACAGCCTCAGGGTTTCTCATGAGCCTCGGGAGAGGATCGCGGCCCTGAGCAGTGCAAACGTGTTCCAGGCACAGCTTGAAATGCTGCCCAGGAGATGCACAGAAGCCTGGGGCTTTCCAGAGCTCTCCGAGCACTCCAGTGTGCTGCTCTGCCTTCCCAAACACAACCAGGCTCCAACGAATGTTCCAAAGAAACGACTCCTGCTTCCTGCCAGGGGAATCTGTGCCAGGGGCCCAAGCCCAGCAGGCATATGGACATGGGAAAACCAAGTGACACTTCTCCCATAAAATGCTGCTCCATGAGGAGATATAGATACCATCACTGAGGTCTTGCAGCACACGCCCAGCTCTAGCAGCACTGGTGTTATAAAGTGCTAACTGCCTTGGGAACATCTTACCCAGCCCAAAACACTGGCTTTCATATTCTGACTAAACCCCTGCTTTTCTCTCCCTCACCCCAAGAAATTGAGAAATTTCCCTTCCTTCCACTGGCCACTGCCCTCAGGTTCTGCTCTGGGTGTTTTTTTCCATACACAACACAACTCATGGACAGTGGCTACCACAAGCTCCTCTGGCAAAAAATAGTTAAACCATTTGTGGTTCTCCCGCTGCACACATTTTAACCACATGCGCCTTTTCAAACACTACTCAGAGACACAGATCGTTCCGGAAACCAGAAAATGGGGGAAAAACCTGCTGTACTGTTAAGAATGAGAACAAGAAAATGAGTTTTTGCGTGAGTCATTCAATAGCTCCTTTGTATGTAAATATATCCTCAACCCATCAGCATCTATGGGGAGTACAATTTACATTTTGAATGATCAAAATGTTTAGTATTGGCAGGGAAAATGTTTTAAAAGAGAGAAGGCGGTGGTTTAAAATTTAGAAACTTAGTCAACCGTGCCAGATTATGATCTCAACTCTTCTCCCTCCAACAAATACTATGCTCCATAAAAACAAAATGCTTTTAAATTGAAATTTGGAAGTTCCCCTGATTTTCAAAAGAAAGAGGGGAAGGCAACAAATGCAATAAATTTCAACAAATTAGTAGAGAAATATAAAACTTGGCCTATTAAACGCAATTCAGAGAAGGGAAGCACAGGCAAGACTAACACATGAAGTGTACGGAGCCATAACATTTGCAACAGCTGTGTTATGAAATGCACTTGGTATTCTGGGAAGCGAGAAACAAAATACTTTGTTAAAACACTTGTGGATGTACCGGTGACTGAGAAGAAGAGAGACAAAATTAAAATCACGGTTTAACCATTAATGCTCTTGAGGATACAATCTCTGGTACCTTGTTTATGCTGGGATTCACTGGACAAGGGCACCGTGATGGATGCACCACATCCAGGAAAAGCTGTGCTCAACTCCCTTAAATTTAGCACAGTCCCTCAGGCAAAAATTCTGGTCTCAGTGCCAAGTGCTCCTGTTAGCACAGATAAATCCAGAGCTCAGAGCTAGACCTTGGCCCAATCTTTGCACAGGCTGAGAAGCCTCCAAGCCTGATACCATCCTTTGGACTAATTTCTCATGTTTCAAGGTCAAGTTTTGACTGTGTTTTGTCTTGTTCCTTCCAATCCCCTTCTCAGATGTCAGTCTCAGCAGTAATTAGCTTGAGTATATAAGATATCCACACACCTGGATTCTGTCAGCTTCATGAAGGTTCAACCAAATGAATAAATAAACCTGAAAAGCAACGTCCAGCTTGCTGCAGAACTCACGTTGGAAAATGGTGAAACCCAACTTTAAACCTCTCACAATTCTGGGATGATATTTTCAGGAAAAGAAGCAAAATTCAGAGAAATGGCATTTGTGCTCTGGGAAATGCTGTTTCCCAAAAACCTTGGCTGCCATAGTAACATGATTTATTCCATACTTGCGGCAGTATAGTCAGTCAGCTTCCCAACTGAACAACAATTATTGTAACTAGAGATCTACCTGGCTGGAGGACTGTGGGAATGCTGCTATGGATGGCAAAGCAGAGCACTCTGAACTCCAAATTAGTAATTGTTAGTGTTGATTGTGCAGGACATTTCTGGCAGTGGTTTAACCTCAGCAGTACAAAAGGGCACACTGGTCAAATGAGTGTTGGCAAATCCCCCTCACCGAGATTCCAAACCACGTCCTGCCCCATCTGTGAGTCCTTATGCAAAACAACTAGGTGGGGAAAATGAGAAAGAAAAAACCACAAATTGCCATTGTATTCCTCTACTGCATTCTGCAGCCACCACGGATGCAACTGTTGGCTGCCAAACTTCACCAGAGGAGGATTTTGTGAGCAAATTGCAGAAGCCCACATATATTAATATGCAAAATTCAGGCTGTGTCTGATCCTTGCAAACAGAAACATGGCAAGGCTGCCTTTGCTTGAGGCCATGCAAAAGACCTCTGAGTTGTCCCTACCCAGCATGAAGGGCTTTGTGCTGCCTTTGGTGCCGTCAGTGACAATCACCTTGAAATTTGTTTTGCTCCTCCTCACACTGGTGCTTCTTGCCATGCCTTTTCTCCAGTGGAAATGTGACCAGATGTAGGTTCTGAGATGATTCTGCCTTCAGTTTTCCTTCAAGCTGATAAGCTGAAAGCAGAACTTTTCCTTATACACATCCCAGAAATGTTCTTTGTGTCTTCTTTGGAAAAGTCGGATGCTGGCCATTGGAAAAGGGAAAACATCTGGTTTAATCCTCCCAAAGGAACATTTCAAAGTTTTTGTGCTGTTTTTATGCAGCCTCAAGGCCTTTTATTCAGCTAAAAAATGCCTTTGTAAACTGCTGTATTTCATTTTTGTTGGTTTTTTGTCTTTTTTGGAACCAAAAATATAGTTTTTATTCTTTTCTTGTAAAGTATCACAAAGCCATTTCCCAGGTTGAAATGGCCAAGGAACAGTCCCTCCCAGAAATTCGATCCTGATAAACAGCTGTTCTCCAGCACAAACTAAGCTCATCCTCCACGGAAAATAGCTCCTAGGCTCACAATAAATAGATCTTACCCCTGCTGTGTATAGATTTGTGGGCTTTAAACTAAACTGATAGTCTGAACTTGTCATCCTTCCCATCTCATCAGAAATCCTAGAAAGGGCCTGTCACCATGGTGGAGGCTGGCACAGCAACAGCACAAATGCCAGCTCTGAACGTGAATAGAACAACAAAACCTCATTTTACCCACTGGAAACCATCACTATATTTATCTGTGTCTTCCTGAACAGATGAGAAACTTCCCATGGTGTTCTGGAGCTCCAGATCCTGAGAGCAGCTATGAATAGCGGCTTTAAATTTATCCAAGGTTGGAAAGAGAGCGAAACCTAAAGCTACAAGATGATGGCAGTTCAGCTGGCTGGGAAGCCAGCAGAGCCTTGCAAGGGGCATGGAGATTAATTCCCAGCCACAGGGTTAACAACATCACCATCCAGGTCCAGTAATGCTGCAGAAGTGAGGTGGCTCTGAATGACACAGAACCATGAGTGGTACAACTCTCCCAGGTGTTATTCCTGCTGGCAGGAGCCAGAAGGGTGGTGAGACCCATGGGAATCTTGTTCCTTGACCCTCACTGAGCACCCTGACTCCCCTGTTCCTTTTCCTATAGCTCATTCAGGTCTGCCCAAGCTAAGGTAAGTGTGCCTGAACTTTTGTTCCACCTCAGTCCCTTAAATAAGCCTTAAATAACAATTTCATGAAGAGCCCCACGGCTGGGACAGTGGAGCTGGACAGCAGAGTTCCCACAGGTTTTGGTGGTGACAAAAAAGAATCTGCACAAAAACAAACCCCAGCAAAAATCCCACATTCAGCCTGGTTTTGCCTTTCAAAGTGATACTACCAACAGTTATTTGAACTGTTACCAGAGGTAACCATAGGAAAAAAAAAAAGCTATAAATTAGCTATAAATTTAAACTAGGACAAGAGTTGGGAAGGGGAGGAGGAGGCTGTTAGAGAGCTGTGGGTTGACTGGTGGTCTTAGAGTACAAAAACAATTGCCTTCTGACACTAATAAGGAGAAGCAAGCCTTGGATTCCGTGGAGTTTTCTTGGTCTTTATTCTGTAAAGACAGAAATCTGGCTCTATTTCATCACAGTTATCTACACTCAGGCACCCCTCCACCCTTGAAGGAGATTAGTAGTGATAATGCATCTGGTACCTGCCCCAGCAATAACAGATCTATGTGGAGAAGATTACAAGAAATGGTTTGGACTTCTGCCCAGTCCTAGAAGTCCCACCAACCATTTCCAAAAGTCCCATCAGCTTTTACGGCTTGTCTCTCAAGAAGGCTGCAGAAACCTACACGAGGGAGAGACTTTAAAAAAGATTTTTGCAGACATTTATTTCTGGCCAAATTATGATTGCTTGGAGGAAAAAGAAGCCACCATACAAATCTTGTTAGAGACTTCAGCAGGAACTCACAAACCCATGCAGAACCAAGATAAGCTAAAAAAAGCAATCGCATCCAGGAAGGAAAGACAGACCAGCCAGCCAAATGCAACTCTTAATTCCAACCCGTGACAGACCCCTGGGGCAGCTCCAAAGCCACTTAGCACAAGTGTGGAGCTGGGCCAGGAGGAGTTGCTGGCACCAGAAGAGCAGCTCTGGCAAGTCCACGCTGCAATTTGGTGATTTTGCTGAGGGGGACAGACTCAGACAGGCTCGGTACCCCCAGGACCACTCCCCACCCCCAAAACCCTCCAAGCTGACGGCTCTGGGGACGCTGTGATCCCTGAGCTCCCTGCACATGTAGGAGAGCAGAGGAGCAGCTCGTCTGTCAACAGCACGAGGACACGCCGGCAGCGCTCGGTGCGGCTTGGCAGGGACCTGGATCGGCTGTCTGCAGTCCGAGGTCTAAAGGGCAGCCTGCCTTCCGAGGCTCCTGCAGCTCCAGGGAGCTGTGTCCTGCAGCAAATGTCTGCGACTGGGCAGCCCAAAGGCCCCCTGCACATGCCCTGCAAGCACAGTGCCCACTTCGTGCTGCACAGGAGGTGAATTTCCCGGGGAGCCCAGGGGATAAAAAAAGCACGCAGAGCACCTTGAGAGGCTAAAGGTTAATCCCTGTGCCCCTCAGAGCCCTGCAATGGACCTCACCAGATGGACTGCTCTGCCAGCACAGGTGGAGCACGCAGCACCCAGCACAGAAGTACCAGGCACTGGGAATATTCACCACAGCAAGGGTTGGGAAGTGCTTTCTTTTCAGGGACACAGTGCATAGAGCTGCCAGGAAGGTGACTGCACTGATTAGTCTTGTGCAGGGCTGTGGGACTGCTGACAACTGCCTGGCCTGGGGGCCCCCAGGCAGCACAGCTCAGTGCTGTAAGAGGAAGGTAAAGGAGAGGGACCAGATGGTTTCTAGCAATGACAGCTACAAAACTCCCTGCAGGCTGTGTCACTCCACTGCTCTAGCTCCGAACAAGCAGCTCTCACATGCAGCTACACCCTTAGATAGTGGGATAGAGCTTCTTCTGTTCCAGTTGCTGGAGAGCATCTCCCAACCTCCTGGTGCAGGTGAGCATCTTTGCTGGATGCTGTCCCTGCTGCAGGCACAGCAGGAAGGCCAGGGAAGGTGGCTGCTCCCCAGACATTTATGACTGTGCTGATTATTTTGAAATATGAATTTCTACAGAAACCATTCACTGCTAGGCAGAAGGAAAGCCATGAATCTCCAGCAATCTTCCCAATGTCATGATTTTAAAGCATAAAATGAATATACACTGGAAGAACCACTACAGCTGTGGCTGCCTTGGTGAAGCTGTTAACAAATGCAGTTTAACACGTCCAAGTGCAGCCAGCCCTGACTGGGGGCTGCCAGGTCTTTCTCCCATCCTTCTCCCCCTGTTGCTCTGCTTATTGTTTGCTTCATTGTTAATCCCACCTAATTTAAAAATAGGAAATTGATTTCTTATGTATCCATTACAAACCAAATCATTTCTTTATTACAGCAAGGATCATATTTCATAAGCAAGTCATGGAAAATTAAAACCATGCCTGTTGCTTTGATGAAATAATGGAGAAAAGTGCTGGAGGGGAAGGCACAGGCAGATGGGGGCTGTCATGCAACCAGTGGTGCAAGTTAACTCTTTGCTCTCATCCAGGGCTCCCAACACTGCCTGTTCTCCTCCTCCAAACTTCTGGTTATAGTGCTAAGCCCTCCCTTATCCCTGAACCTCCAAAGCACCTCGGAGAAGGAATGCAACCCCTCTGAACAAAGCAGGTCAGTGATTTTGGAGGTTTTGTTGTTAACAGAAGGTTTGCAGCCTGCCTGTGTGCAGAACCAGATTCCTCCCAGCGTTGACACTCCTGAAATTCAGGACTTGTTGCTGTTGCACAACGCAGGGACACACAGCAGCCATGCTTAGCCCAGGAGTGCTTGTAGCATAAATATTTCCAGGCCTTGGGCATATTAGACCATTGTGCTGTGCTGCTGGGAAAGAGGATTCAGACTGAAGGGGAACCACAATTGCCTGGAGAGATCTCCGTGTCCATCGCACGCAGGTTATGTCAGTGCAGCAGGCACCACATCAACAACAAGTTCGCAGCGTACTGTGACTTGGGGTGGGTTATAAATTAAAACAAAATCCATTGTGTGCATTGCTGAGGATTTATGGACTGCTCTATGAACCTCCCTGTGGAGCAGACAGGACATGGGTCCTCTGAAGAGTAATCCAGATAAGTGCTACAGCCCGAGGAAATTGCAACATCCAACCCAAAGTTCATTGGCTACTTCATTAACATGTTGATTTCCAGGAATTACAGCCAAAAACACCCTCTGCAATTTCCCCATCAGAAGCAAAAAGAACAGTGAGCTATCACTGCAGAATTCTTTTCATCAAGTATCATCTATAGATGTATCCATATAAAAATGCCATTTCTGATGAAATGCCATTTCTGATGAAAAATAACAAACAAAACTGTCACAACAGACCACAATCAGGCTCCATGAGAGTGAAGGGTAGCAGAAGAGATTGTTTTAGAGCAGTAATTCATATCTATCCTGTTCAACTCTGAGCAGACACCTTGAGCAAGTAACTATTTGGTTTCATTTCTTTGGGATAAGAATCTCCCATTTTGCACAAAAGACCCCATTTTACAGTATCTTGCAAGTCTGAGTTGCTCTCAAAGCTTGCTGTAGAGCCATTTGGGCTGGATAAGACCTTTAAGACCACTGAGTCCCTGTGGCTCAGTGACTTGCTGTTCTTCCTGGAAGTCAGGGCCAGAGAGATTACCATCGTAGAGGAATTCCTACACCAGGTAAGAGGACTGGAAACCCTCACCTGGTCCTGCCCCAGCTCTGGGAGGAGCCCAGCGAGCCACCAGCAGGTATTTGCCAGTTCACTGCGAAGAGATTCCTTACAAGGGAGGCAAAGGGAGGCCTTTTAAACTCTTGATGCTCCCTTTGCGCTGATGATTCTCAGAATAGAAGAACAAGTTTTGTGACTCAGTGGAAGTGAAGGAAACGGGCTCCTTCCAGGAACATCCTGCACTGGCCCTGCAGCCCTCACCTCCCTCCAGAGGGCTTCTCTGAACTCCTGTCACTGGGACATACCATGCCCCTTTCTACCAGTTTCTGTACTGGCTTCTACCACGTTCAACCAACTTATTCATGCAATAAACAGCTCAAGAAATATCTGTGTAAACTACTGTAAGTTACATCCTAGCAGCTCCAAGATCAAAGAAAAGGGCCAAAGCTCTCAGACCCTGTAAAGTTCTCCTGTGTGAGAGGCATTTCAGTTTCCTCTTAGGGGGTATTGGGATTTTAATAATTATCAAGTACATGATAGAATTATTTTCAAGAAATTCCTTCTTTGGTCTTTTCATGCATCATCCAAACAAAAATACTCATTAGAACTCTTGGAGGATAATTTCAAAGTGATGCGAGAGGTCACCAAAAAATTTCAGAAATTCAGAAACATTCATTTGCACAGCAGAGCCAACTCACCAAGATGATATTTTAATGGAACCACTGGATGTTTTCATTAGCTGTGTTTGCCACAATGACAGCAACAGTAACTCCCAGACAGAAGTCGAGACAAGACACAGTAATTAGGTCAAACCTTCGGGACAGAGCTGTCATCACAGACATAAATGTAAGTTACTCTCTCACTGCCCAAGCTCTGCAAGATGTGCTGTTCACTGGGTTGTCTAAACATGATAAAGAACGGGAAGAAATGAGGGTCATTCTGCCTTTTGCTGTTCTTCACAATTACCCTGTGTTTAATTGATCTTGATTAATTATTTAAGGTAAGCAGAGCTTTCCTGACCTAATGGCAACATGTAAACTGATTAACTTTACAAAGCCAGCAAAATGATCTGCACAGTGAGATTGGCTCTTGTAATCCATTATTTAGGCCGGGTTATCCTGTGTCAGGGCCAAGGATGTGGTGGCAGACACAGGACGAGGTGGTGGAGGTGTGAAGGGTCCCCTTGGGGTGGGGGTCAGACTCCCCCAGCCCCTTGGCACCAGTGGGAAGGGAGGAGGAACAGGAATATGAGGGGGAGGAAAAGCTGTCCCGAGCTCTGGTAGCTCCTGGGGCTGCACCCACATGGGCTTGGGGGAAGGAGAAGAGGAAGACAACCAATTCCCAGGTGGGATGAGGGCTGGGAGCACGTGGGGAGCTCAAGGGAGATGGCAGAGCAGTGACAGGGAAGAAGGCAGGTTTGAGCAGCCCAGCCAGAGCCAGCCCCAGAGGCAAATGCAAGCTGGCCCTTTGCCTGGCTCGATTTTGGCAGCCCTGTCTGTACCATCACCGTGGGTTACAGGGCAAAAAACGTTTATTTTGTGCAGATAATACCTAACTTAGCTGAAAATCAATCCCAGATAAAAGCTTTCCAAGAGATCTTGCTTAGATTTGCGTGTGATCATTGCAAGGGGAGCAGCAGTGCCCCATCAGGCTGATAAACAATCTGGCAACATAGATTCCTTCTATAACTTAGTAAATTATGCATATTGGAAGAAAGTGATTTGTTTAGAGATCCATGGTATCCCCCATCCCTTCTGGCCAATTGCTAAGGCAGGTACACAGATAAATGAGAACAAAACACTCATCACCACTTTGGCTTCAGGGCAGAAGCAGATAAGGCTGATAAGGCAGCAAGTGAAATTCCCCTCCAGGCTCCCATATAAATGAATATCTACTTGGGTAGGTGTGTTTATAATGCCAAAGCCACCAAAGACATTGACACCATCTCCCTCCTTTTTAAATGGAGATTAACAAAGTTTCATGAGCCATATTAAAAAAAAAAAAAAAAAAGAAATTATAGAGGCTTTCTGCCAAATTGCTGATACTTCAGGTTTTTGGGGTCTTTTTCCCCCACCCTGGTTTCTTTTACATCTCATCAGTTCCTTCCCTGTATTTATTTCTATTTGGTTTTCTACCTCTGGGAGTAGAGCAAGCCATCAAACCTGGATTAAACATGCCACAAAAGAATTCAAGCCTTGACATGGCCAAAATATTGGTTTCCAATGAAACAAAACAAAAGACCAGGGTGAAGTAACTATTTCAGCAGCTTGTGCAGCCATGCAAATAGATGTTGCCAAGGGAGACTGAAGAGAGATAAAGATCCACCACCCCTCCAGAGCTCACAGAGGAAATGTTCAGATCCAAACTCCATTTCCCAGCTGCATTCACCACTCCAGCTGCAGCTGAAATGGTGGATAAGCCACAGTTCAAAAAATAAATGTTTCAAAAAGGGACAAAAACGTTCAGGCTTCCCAGCTGGGCACCAGGAAGGAATTTCCTCTCGGGGCAGGTTTCATTTCTGAGCTGTGGGACATCTGCAGTCTCCTACCTGTGAGGAAGGGGCTGAGCAGACCTCATGGCTGACCCAGCCCAGCAGTGTTTGTTTTTATGGAAATATGTATTTCTTTGGAAAAATATGTGCCTCACTGGCAACCCCCAGACTGCCCAGGCTGCCTCAGTCCAGCTCGTCCAGAGGTGGGAACAGGCAGAGGGGGCTGGCAAGGCTGGAAGAGCAGAGCCCTGCGTCCTGTGGTGCCATGGGGAGGCTCAGAATGACCATCAGGGAAATTTCTCCTGGAGGGTTGGTGTGACGCAGTGAGACTGCCCAAGAGGCTGAGGAGGCTCTGTCCTTGGACATGTCCTGGCCAAGACACAGCTGACCCAAAACAGCCCTGGCAACAGCTTGGAGACCAGGCCAGAGCCTTCCCGAGGTCCCTCTCACCCAACACCTCCATTAACAGGACAGGAATCTGTGCAAAAGAAGGCAAGTACAAGACTGACCACAAAAATACAACCAGCAGGTCCATAGAAGAGGCAGCTCTAAAACAAGTTACTTTATCCCTGCGGGTTAATTAATGCTGAACCTGATAAAGCCCAACTACACTTTTGTTTTAATTAAGAGAAGGGGCCTCTTGGCAGCTCCCCCTCCATCCCAGGGACACCCACGCCAAGCAAAAACACTCAGGAATGCAGCTCCAGCTCAGCTGCTGGCGCAACATGTTTGTTGTCCCACTGTTGGATTCCTGCTGTCCAGGCTGCACTTTGGTCCAGGAACATTTCACCTGCGTGCACAGAGCCAGCGCCACAACCACCGAGGTAAACACTCCTCTCAGAGGGCAGCACAAGCCATTTGTTAAACAAACCCATGGACACATCGACCTTGTTTGTGCTCAGCCTTTCCTGCAAATTACCAGGGCAGACCGTGCCAGTTTTGCAGAAATCAGAGGGATTGTACCAGCCTGGGGGGCTTTGCTGTGTGAGAAGGGGGCTGCAGAGCAGTGATGGCAAGACTGGGGGGCCAAAGCATCACAGCAGCACACCAGGCTCCTGAACTCCCACTGCCCCAACAGCAAAACCAGTTGATTTTAGTGGTGGCCTGGGTTTGGAGAGGCCAGGGAAGAGGGGAGAGGCAGGGCTGGCTGAGGCTGTGGTGAGCAGGGACAGGCAGCCCAGCTGAAAGCTTAGTGGGAGAAAAAAATCCAAGCAGAGCTGCAAGCATTTGTTAGTCCACGCACTGAAGACACATTGGGAAATGCTTCCAAATATACCAGATCCTTCCCAGGATTGCTGCCTGGGGGCTGAGGGGTGGCACAGAGCTTAGGGAGTGGAGCCCCAGAGCAGACCTGGCCCAAACACTGCACACACTGTCCCGGCTGTGTTTGGGGTGCACAGGACCATGCAGGGTGTCAGAAATCCTGCAAGGAGACCTGTGCCTCCAGCAGAGACACAAACACCCTCCAGTCCAGGCCAGCAGCCGAGGCAGAAAGCAGCACAAAGTCCCTTCACACAGCTGGGTGCCCACCCAGCCAGGACAGGCTGCATTACCACAGGGCAGGCTGGCTTGGGTCACTGGATCCCAACTCTGTGTGAAAGCAAGCAGGATTTGGGGGTTCTGTAACAGGCTGCTTTGTTTGTTTTACAGGCACCTCTTGTTTCAGAGAGTTACCACTGCAGGCAAGTTCAGCATGGTGCCAGAAGTCTCCCTGTGAACACACGAGTGTGCAGCTGTTCAAAAGGGACCACACTGCTGGGATTCAGTGTCCTGGGCCACAAACCTGCTTTGGCACAAACTGCATTAGCCTAAAGCTCCTTCCCAGGAGGCTGAACTCCCCCACACACCAGCAGCCCTGGTTCTGTGGCTCAGGAGACAGGAGCACTAAGCTGCAGTGCCTTGCTCTTGCATTGGAACACTTCTTGAATCGATGTTTAACCCCAGGAACCCACAGGGACACAGCAGAGAGGTGCCTCACCTCTGGATTCCTGCCCAAGAGTTTAATGCAAGCCTGAACAAACTTCATCTCCAGGGTGAAGCTGGCATCATCTGCACTCATTCCAGCCAGGGATCTCCTCCCACCCAGGCACCCTCCCAAGATAAAGCTGTCCCAGCTAGTACCAATAGATCCAGTTCAGCACATATTGTTGGATTGTTTACATAATATAAGACTTATCTCTTACTGTACAAACAGAGAGAGCAGGGCAAAATAACACATCTCTCTACTCCCCTCCTATCTCAAAAGGACAAAACAACCAGAAGTTTCTGTGCACTGAAGGGAAAAATAAAAAAGAAATCAAGATACTTTGAGCTGACACAAATTGTGAAAACAGGTCTGCAGGTCAGGGTGCCTCGGGAGGAGCCCTGGCTGTGTGTGTGGGAGCACTAACCCTCTCTACACCCTCATTTGTCTCAACAGAGCAGCAATTGCTGTGATGCTGCAGCATAAGGGGACTGTGCTGCCCACTCGGCTGCCCCAGGTGTGGCTCTGGAGGTCCCAGAGCAGCCCGAGCTGAACAGCACCCGTGGCACTGCCACCCATCAGCAGCACCGGGGAGGTGCTCCCACAGCTCCAGCACAAATCCTGTGTGCACATATCTAACCAGAAGCCCTTGCTGCAGACATCTTTCTCCACGGAACTGTGAGTTGCTTTCCACAGGAAACTTTTCCAGCAGAAATACCCAGGGGGGAGCAGCTTTGCGAACTGGGGCAGGTTCTGGCTCAGGGATGGCCCAAACACTCCTGGCCATGTCAAATCAGGCAGGAACAGAAAACCACAGCCCAAAGGCTGTGCGTGCACAGGAGCAGAACACCCAGAGGGCAGGACGGGAAGGAGTCACAGAAAATAATCCGATGAGCAAGACTTCAGCCCTGCTGCTCACCATCCCCATCGCCTCATTCATCATCCCCAGCTCCCTACAACGGGGGTCATTCAGGGCCTCCCCATCTCCCCATCCCCAGGCAGAGACAGCCCCAACACCCACCTCCATGCAGGAACACTCCATCACGGCCAGGAAAATCCCTTCCTCCTGCTCTCCTTGCAACTCCCAGCCAGAGCTCCTGGTCCTGCTCCTTATCACAGGGCCTGTCCCCTCTCCAGGTCCCCCTCATTCACCCCTCCTGCCTGGCTCTGCCCCACTCCCCCCAGCTGCTGGGTTATCCTGACAGTAGAGGGGATGGAGAGGGGACCAGAATGCCTCCCTTCCCTTGGAGATCCAGCACGTCAGAAATTGGGGGTAGTCAGAGGGTACGAACAGCCACGGGACGTGCTGCCATGCTCCCCCAAATCCTGCTTGGATAACTTCAAGCATCCTTATTCTCGCCCAGCCTGGCCGTGGATGTCCCCATACTTGCTCCCCGCCCTCCTCTCATCCCTGCCTGCGGGAAACCAGGCTGAGCCATCCCGTGCCTCCGAGAGCCGAGCCCCTTTCCCCGGGACAGCCCTGCCGAGAGGCTCCTTCGCTCGCCATCTCGTGGTGGCACAGGCAGCCTGCCACGACCCGCATCCCGCATCCCGCATCCCGCATCCCGCATCCCGCATCCCGCATCCTCGTATCCCTCCTCCCCTCATCCTCACATCCCTCCTCCCCGCATCCCGCATCCCTCATCCCTCCTCTCTCCTCCCCTCATCCCACAACCCTCCTCCCTGCATCCCACATCCCATAGCCCCTGCGGGGACCCAAAATTCCTGTAGGTGTCATGGCTCAGTCACTCCCGTGAGCAGCAGGGGGAGGGAAGGAAGCTCCAGGAGAGTCCTCTGTGACAGGAACACCAGGGCAGCCTGGCACTGGCACAGCTTTGCAGGATCCAGCAGCACGGCTGAAGAGTTCCAAAGGCAAAGCTCCAGTCTCAAACGCTTTTTAGCACTTTTTTTTCTCATGGAGCCACCACAGGACCCAGCATTGATCCTTCACAGGATCCTTCACAGATCCCCCAGGCTGCAGGCTGAGCTCTGCCATGGTGTCACCCTGCTCCACCGCTGTGTACACACTCAAATTGCGCCCCCAGCCAAATGGTTTTCTTTAAAAAAGAAAGAGCAGATGCCTGGAAGCCCATCCAGACCCCGATACCAAAACAATGGCTTCTACAAGGTGCCCCTCATGCAGATTCCTCCAGGACCTGCTGTGCCACACCACCCCCCCTTCAGCACTCCCAGTCCCCCACCAGACTTCCCTTTTTCTGTTTTTCCCCCATAATTTGGGTTGAAGGGCACAAAAGGAGCAATTTTGCTCCCCACCCCCTTTCCATCCTCCCTCCTCCCGTCTGGCAGGTCTGTGTTATTATTAAGACACTTGAGATTATGGTTGTCTGGAAGTTGAAGAATGACAGGAAAGAACCAGATGCCATGCACTGATAAATTACAAGGGCATTATGTAGAGGCAGCTGTACCATGTGAAAGCTGGGTTTTTATACCACGCCATGATTTTCCATGTGGCATCGCATGGTTCCAGCATCTGGGCGTCACCGCCAGCATCTCTCATATATTTTGCTGAGCACTGTCATTATGATAATGAAGAAATTGCAGCAGACGTTAATTGTGGTTCCTGCTGGCTATTGAGAGAACTTGAAGGTATCAGAGTGGGCTGGCAGGGCCTCTCTCACCTCACAGGGGGTTTCTCCACTGTGTTGGCAGTGGACAAGAGGAATTTGGATGGTTCTGAGTGCTGTGAGCAGCATCCATGTCCTGCTGTCCTAGTGGCTGGACCTGATCAGGTCTGGCTGGTGCTGGTCACTGTGCTGAGATGAAGTTGTAGGTCTTAGTACAGTTCCCACTGCAGAGATTTGTAAATTCACTTCCCCTGCTTGGTTTTCTCATTATTCTTAGGACAGAGTGGCCATGGGCTGTGCTAAAGGATGGATGGCACAAGGACAGGAAGATTTGAGCCTCAGGTTTGTCACCCTATTGCTCAACTCTCAGCTGGCAGAGCTGTTTTATGGATGGTCCAGCCCTGGCTATGGGGAGAGGGACACTGAGACAACCCCTCACACCCTGGGGTGACTCACAGTGATAACTCAGGAACACTTCTCTGAGGGATGGTTTTGGTGCCTCAGGAATGCACCACAGATATGTCCTCAAAGTGGGATGAGGATGGGCAGAATTGCTGCCCTGTGAGTCACTCAGGGAAACCTCTGTCAGACCCGAAACCTTCCTCCTTTCCTGCTCCAGCCTTCCTGCATTCTTGCTCTGCTGCCCATGGCAATGAAAGCCTCCTACCTGCCAAAGAGCTGCAGCAAGGCAGGGGAAGGAAGCAGCCCCTGCACCTCAGAGCCAGGGGGTTGGATCAGAACAGCCTAAAAGCCTTCTCCCAGAACTCCTGTGAGCAAAGCTTTTACGAGTTCCCACAGCCCATTAAGGCAGGTACCTCCACCTTCTCCTTCTCGACCCCTGCCAGACGTGTTTGTTTCCACACAGCTCTGTACAGACACAGGTGGGACTGATCTCAACCAGGGCATCCATGGTCTGACCAGCAGGAGCAAATCTTAGGAAACCCTCCCGCTTCCCTTCCAGCTCTCTGCTGAGGAGCAGGAGCTGGTGGCAGTGTGTGCCTGTCCCAGTGCCTCTGCCTTGGGCCCCAGAGAATCCCAGAGCTCCTCTGGCACTGCTGGGGTGGCACAGTCAGCTGGGGGAACTGGCCTGTCCTAAGCAGCTGCAGAGCTGGGAAATGAGCTCATTCCATCCTCACTGCTTGCTCTGGCCTCTGGCTTCATAAACCATCCCTCAGGTAGCCCCGGGGCAGGGGGAGCTCCCCACTGAACCCTCCACGTGCTTGTGCCAGGGAAGAGCTTTGCTTGAAGGCAGCAGCGAAACACAAACACAGCACTGAACCTCTCCCCCTCCTGCTGTCAGAGGGCAGCACTGACAGCAGTAACATGGGGGTTTTTTTCCAATGGACAGTGGAAAACACCAGGAGTATATGTATATGTATATGTATATGTATATGTATATGTATATGTGTATGTGTATGTGTATGTGTATGTGTATGTATATGTATATGTATATGTGTATATATATGTGTATGTATGTGTATATGTATGTGTATATGCATACATATATACTGGCTGCAGCTTCAATGGAAATCTCCTTTGGGAGCCTGTGCCTGGTCGTCAAGCTGTCCCACGAGATGCAGTGTGCCAGACTTCAACATAAACACAAAATTAAATGTGACCCAAGAGGTGCAGTGAGATTCTCAAGAAAAGGACAGAGGATTGTCCTGTGCTCATGCTGCTGACACTGCCAGACAACGAGGGGGGAAGAGACACAGAGCTCCAGCGAGAGGGCACTTTGTTCACTAGGCTCAAAAGCATTTGATATGACACTGAAACAAAAAAGCATTTGTTGGGATCAAACAGTGTTTGTGCCAGTTCTTGTCCAGCTTCCGTCTCCTAGGAAAGAAAATAATTAGGATGACCACTGGGCATTAAACCCGTGGAGAGCTGAAGCAGGACCTGCAGAGACCCTCCCGCAGGGGTGGCACTGCCCCAGGGCTACCGGGGCATTATCTCACTGCTCAGGTATGGCCCAGCCCAGCACCTTCCCCCTGCCCTGCCCGCAGCCACAATTAGCAGTGATGATGCTCCAGCAGCTGCAGCGGGAGCGTCCCTGGCTGGGATGGGGACAGTGACGGAGGGTCTGACCCTCTGCTCCTGCCCTGCCCCACATGTGGTGCCACAGGGTGGTCTCCAGTGACAGCTCCTGCCTTTGGGAGGAGGACAGCCCCGTCCAAGGGGGTTCCCCACGGAACTTTCTCTGAAGTTTCCTCTTTGCTTTAGGTGTCAGTGGGCTCCTGCCAGAGAGCCAGCAGTCAGTAGCACTGCAGGGTTAGAAATGGGCAGTTCTACAGGCATTCAGCTTCGAAATCTCCCCCACCAACATGAAAACAAAAAAGGCAGCTCCTCACTTGGGCATCCCTGTCCCCAGAGAGGAACCCTGGCAGGGAGAGGGGCAATGTGCCACCTCTGGAGCATGAGAGCAGTGACTGTGAGGTCACCCATGATGTCCAAAACTGTGTGCCCTTGCACAGTGTGAGAGGCACAGCAGCACCAGAGGCTCCTGCATTAGCCATGGGCACAGAGCAGTGCCATGGGCAGCCCCTCACGAGCTGGCACTGCTGGGTGTGGGAGCTTGAGCTGTGCCAGGCTCGATCCTGGCAGTGCCAGGAGCTGCCCCCAGTGCCCATCGTGTGGGGCAGGCACGTCCAGCAGCCCCCAATGGAGACCCCTCCTCGGAAGCGCCTTGGCACAGGCTCCTTCTCATTCCTGGCAGATGTCCACAGCGGAAAGAAAAACCTTGGGGAGCCAAGGGAGATTTTCCTAAAGAGGGGGGGAAAAAACCCAAAAAAAAGATAAAGAAAAAAAGAAAAAGAAGAAAGAGGGAGGCTGCCCATGGCAGCTCGCTGCTGCCTGGCACCTGTGTCCCAGGGCAGGCGTCCAAGTGCCGGAGCAGGCGCGGTGCCACGGCAGCAGATGGGCACGGAGGCAGCAGCCCCGGGCCTCAATCCCGCCGCACCAGGGAGGGGACGGCTGTTTAGGGCAAATTTCCCAGCTGAGAATGTCAAAACAGCTGCCAGTCTGGAGTTTATACACCTATAATTAAGGGGGTATGTGATTTCTAATCCAGCTCAAAGGGAGCTGGATTAATTGGCGGACCTAAAAATAGCATCCGTGACCATGTAAGGCAAGCTTTTGTGTGCGGTTTAAATTAGGAAAGTGGGCTCTGGCTGTTTGCAGTGAGCTGGGAGAGACAGAGGCATCCTTCTGCCTGCAGACAGCCTGCGAGGGCCTGATCCTGCTGAGGGACAGGGAGAGGCTGCAGCACGACCCAAAGTTACAGCCTGGAGCAGGAGGAAGGAGCCAGGGCAGCACCCGAATCCCAGGGATGAGTGTCCTGGGGGAGAGGGAGACTGCTCTGCTCAAAGTGACCCCTTGACAGCCTCAGCTGGGGCTCCTCTGCTGCTCCTCCCCACGTGCCCAAGACCCAACTTCTCCTCACTTTGCCCTGTCACATCATTCATAAGAGTCCGCAGTAAGTTTGCTCACTCTGTTTGTGATGCCCAGAGGCTCTATCTGGTGGAAAGGGACTTTCTGAATCACTGGAGCCTCCAGGAGACACTTGCACTTTCCCACACTGTTCCTGGCCAGCTTTGCACCAACACAGCTGGCAGAAGAACCCCTTTGACTTGTGCTCCCCTTCTCAAACACTCCTCTACCCACAGCCAGACTGCAGGGTTAAATTGCTGTTAATTTTTGTTTAATTATCTGCAGTGGCACAAATAACTAACAGCATCGATTTGAACTTGGCACACAAAGGAAGGTTCCAAATGGCAAAGCATATTATGAGATCGAATTATTAAACGTAGCTAATGAGAAAAATAATGATGTGATGCCAAGCTATAAAAGGTTAGACTTTAAAGTTGTCACAGTTCATGAGCAAGAAAGATTTAATCACATTCTTAATCAAATATTTATATGATAATGTGTTTTAATCAAAATAATAGGAATTAATTTGGAAAGGAATATATTGTACACTTCCTGTTCGTGCTTTACAGAGGTTTTTTTGCGGTGAGGTTACAGAGCACATATTTCCTTACTCAATAATAATTCCATCCCAGTTGGAAGGTGTTCCAGCTGTCTGTGATGGGGACAGGCTTGTGGAATGAAGGTCAGGAGCAACTCAAGAGCTGTGAGTACCCTACTGGGTCCTGCTCCCTCCCACCCTGGGACTGGGCAAAGCTGGACCACGCTGGCACCGCCGCTGAGCCAGGGCCCCTCACGCTGCCTTTGAACCATTTACTCTTCACAAATGATTTAACTGCTACCTCTTTCCCTCTGAATCCTGCCAAACCTCCCAACTCCCCTTGGCAGCTGATGCTATCACAATGATTTCCAGCTGTGCAAGAAGCAGCTTAAAATGGCTGCTGTGCTGGAGCAAGGTTCTTCTCCTTCCTCTCCTTCCCTTCTGGGCAGGACAGCAAAGGGACATCGTCAAAACCCTCCCACCCCTCTCCCTCCTGCCCTGCCTGGCAGAGCTCAGGGCTGCAGCTGGATGCTGAGCAGCGACTTTTGCTCTGGGCTTTTAGTCTGGTGTGTTAAAATTAAACAAATGGGCAGTTTAAAGCAGCAACAGCCACCACCAAGGCTGGGGTTTGATTCTGAGTGCTGCAAAGAGGGGAGGTGGCTGTCCTGCCCACCCCTGCTGAGATAGCACTGTATGAAAGACCAGGGGGGCTGAAGAGGTTGGACAGGATGTATAAATCTGCCAGCTTGAAGAAAAAGAAATATCTAAAACCTTTCCCAAAAACTCAGAATGAAGCTTGTTAGAAACTGAAAGCAGCCTGGAGGACTATCTCCAGCAGGAGCTCACTAAAGTCCTTCCAGCTCAGTGAGGAAGCACCCACAGAATCCTGGGATTTCTTTTAATGGAGCCTCCAAACCACCAGCATTCACTAAACGTGGGAAAAGCACTTCAAAACACCAAACATTCTGAACAACATGAAAACTGAAAGGGAGCATCCCTCTCCCCAAATCCCCAGTAAGGATACTCTGCTCTTGGCACGGCTCCCATGGAGCTTTGGAGAAGGAAGGATGAGACCAGGGGACAGCAGTGACCCCTCAGCCACCCACATAGACCCAGATCCACAGGGACACATCAGCCCTGGAGCCACGCTGGGAATTCCAAAGCACCATGCCCCTGTGCCAGTGCCGCCCTTGGCACACACCTCATCCTCTGCACAGCCTCCTCCTCCTCCTCCTTGCAGCCCTGGGCCCAGTGGATGTCTCTGCACTTCTCACTCTCTGACTTTTTAACACTTCATCAGAAACTGGAATTTTATATGGTTTTTTTAAGTGCTAAGTTTGCTGTTTCTGTTGGAGCCGAGATGAAAAGCTTTCACTGAACCACCTTTGATTGGAATCACTTCTGTTGCCTTCAGTTTGGCCAGATGTTTCCTAATTACTTATCTGTCAAAACTTTTTTTTTTTCTTTTTTTAAATGTACAGACATTTCCTCTAAGTGAGAAAGAGTGTAAGGTTCTTGTTTAGTGTCTCTGCCTGAGTGAAATAAGCCAGGCTAAGCTTCATCATCAAGGCCGGATTTTATGCTTGAACATGCAATTTAACATCAAAAGCTTGATCTTTTTTATTATTCAGTGCTGCCTTTTTAGACCAACTTCAGCAGGAGCCAAATGGCACATCCTAACGTGGGATTTGAAACTTTTATTTTTTAAAGCTAGGTCTGAGTCATGCAGCTTTCTCCTGAGCTTGAGATGGTTTCATGTAATAACTCAGGGCCAGAATCTGCCATGATTACTCACGTCAGAGAATGCTTCCTTACATGAGCAATCCTATTGAACTGGTGCTCCTTGGGGTTAGCAATGATTACAGAATCAGGCCTCATCCTTCTCCCATCAAACAAATATTTTTTGCTGCTTTGAGTCAGTTGCTGGGTCCTGCAAGGTCCTGTCATTGTGCAGAAATTTGGATGTAGGAAGACAAAGGAGGAAACCTTGAAGGCTTGAATTCCCCACTCTGACCATGGCTGGCCCAGCAGGGATCTGATCTGATTTGATCTGATCTGATCTGAGCTTAGCAGGGATCCTGATCCAACCTAAGGATCCCGAGTCTTTACATGTCAGTCCTTCCAGACATTCAGCATTGATTTGCTATTGGGCTGCTGTCAGAAATCTTTTATTTTGGTAAAGGTCCCAAGGACCCCAAGTTACTGCAGGAAGGAAGGGGACAAGCAGCAGAGCTGAGCCTGACTGACTCCATGAGGGCTTTAAAGGCTTCCTTGTGTCCCTCTCCATGAAGAGAAAACAAGTAGCCAGCACCTCTCAAAGTGTCTGTGAATCATACACCAATACACCAGAAGGGGACTGAATTAACCAAAAATAAATCCATATAACAATTTTTCAAAAGCTTTGAATGTCTTCAAAGCCAAGTAGCATTCTTTAATAAAAGTAGGATCAAGCCAGAAAAGCTTTAGGAGTTTAAAGTTATTTGATAGCTAGTTATTTTCCTTTAAAAGAGACTAAGTAAACCTCTGCCTGTAGCCTTCATCATTCCACCAGAAATGCTTTGTCAGGGTATTTGTGACAAATTAATTATAGCGATAGAAAATCTCAGTAGAAATGAATATTCAAAAAGAATTTTTTTTTATTCTGTTGACTTCAGGGAATGCTCTCCTGTTTCTAAAGCTGTGTGTTTTCCTCATTAGCTCTCCCCCTCCCCCAGTTCTTTTCAGAAACTTTCAGAAGTGATTAGAAATGGTTTTATTTTCAGCTCGCCTGGGGAATGGCATTTGCAGTGGAACAAACCAGTGATGCTGGAGTCTTGCTGGCAACAAGAAATGGCCCATCAGCAAACTTCCCAGAGAAAACATCCTGGAATGACTGTACCAGTCCTGACCACCTGGCACTAATGCACAGCACGGAGCTCGTGTGGAGCCACCCTGCAAAGCCTCAGTGCTGGAGGAGCCTGTCCTCAGCTCAGGGAGGTACAGCAGCTCCATCCTCAGTGGATCCTGGCCTGATCCTGCAAACAAAAAGAGCAGAGCTGGGGCAGACCACGGGTAGGTCCAATGCACCAGAGAGATGTGGCTCTCACTCCCTCTGAAGGCTCTGGCAAGGCAGAGGTCTCCTCATCTCTTGCTCTTTTTGTTGCCTGTAAATTGCAGACCTTTCCTGTCTTGGGCTAAAGGCATTTCAGGGAGCCAAATTCCCATTTGTGCATCTCATTAAGACTGAGAAAAAGCAGGAGGCCACTGCTATCCATCATCCCCCACAGCTCCAGGCCATCTCCATGCCTCTATCCTCTGGGCACACTGGTCCTGTCCCCATGCTTTCCCAGCTTAGTCCTGCATATAGCACTGAAATATTGAGCTGCAAGTCATGGAGTCACTTCTTGAAACGTTGTATTGGGCTGACAATAAAAAGGAATAAACATAAACAAAGCTTCTCCCAGGCTGTGACTGCATGACCCTGCTCAGGAAGCTCCCACGACCAACATCCCCACATGGAGCCACATTCCTGGCTCTGCTACAGGAACTGGGCAGAAAAATCCTCCTTCCATCCTCACTTCCCCCTGACAACTCAATTAACAAGCTGCCTCATTAGCATCCTATACTTAATTAACAAGTTGAATTAATAAGTAGCCCGGGTTGCTTAATTAATAATTAATTAATCCTTGGTTAATAAGGACAACAGAAACTAGTTCATAAGGGAGTAATTTCAATAGCTTACAGTGAGATGAGGATCCAAGGAGAAAGTGGCTGCATGGAGCTGGTGCTGGACCCTCCCTGACACAGAGTGTCCCTCCCTGAGCCCAGCTGTGGGGTGCACCTCACCTTCAAAGCTCTTGCCTGCCTCCTCCTGCCCCAAAGCCAGGTTGGAAGGGTCCAAAACATTTCTTTGGTTCTTGTTTGCCCTGGTGATGCTCTCCAGAGGTGCTGCTCCGTGGTTCCCCTGCCCAGCTGGGAGGTTCCTCTCCCTGCTGGGGTTGGGATAGGTGTCTCACCTGCTGGCACTGGTGATGCAAAAGGAGGGGCTGTTGCTTAAAATCAGCAATAAAAAAGGGAATTTCTACAAAACACAATCTAAACCATCCCTGCCCTGCAATGGTACGTTATTTTCCAGGGAAGGACTCTGAATGCATTTTAGTATTCAAGTTTAAGCCTGCTCCAGGAAAACCATCCAACCAAAATTTGCTAGGGCTGGGTGAGACCTCACTGAGCCCCTGCCCAGGGCTCGGATCCCAGGAGGAAATGCTGTTCCTCGGGCTCAGGCAGTGCTCAGCTCATACCCAACTCAATATGTTGCCCACAGTTTGACAACATGTATTTGGCAATTTTCACTAGGAAAACATGAAGAATTCTGTTGATGTTTCCTTCTCATCTTGATACAGCAGGTGTCTTGTTTCCATATTAATGATCTCAAGGTGTACATACATATATATCCATATATTAACAACACTCATCATGTAACATTTCAAATTCAGCTAAAGAGAAGCAGTTGATTTTTCTTGATGGTACTGATTTGAAATTCTCCATCCACAGACCATTTTGGAATCCCAAACAAAAGAAAAATCAGTTATTTCCCACACAACAGATGCAGTGCACCAATCTCTAAGAAAATGAATTTTTAGTTTATTGTTGCTTATGGTGACTTCTGTTCATGACTGGTTTCAAAGAAGATATTGAGCGTAGCAACAAAACACGTTTGCAGACAGATAATTACCATTATTTTCAATTATCATGTTGTCATCTCCAATTCAAGTATTTAAAGACTGGGAAATACAAACATTACTGTTATTGCCACATTGATAAATTATGTTGTTGGTTTATTCTGAGAACGACAATTAAGGGTGCTCTGTTTTGTTCCAAAATTTGTTGGACAACCTGAAATGAAACACAACATAAACTTGTTACTAACAATCACAGCAAGGAGGGGGCTGGGGGAGGGAGAGTATTTATTGGTGAAACACTCCAGACACAGAATCTATAAGCAAAATTGAACTGGAAATTCAGTTCCCTAGGTGTGAGATGTTATTGCACTGCCTTGTACAGTGGAAATCAGTGGTTCTCATGCCTCTTATTTAGATTTTTTGTGTCTGGTGTTTCTCTGGGGTCTCAGTTATTTTCCCCAGTGGGCTTCATGCAACCAGGATGTGGTGCCTGGGTGTCCCTCATCACTGTTAAGGTATGTGAGAAAGAGAATGTGGAGTTTCTTGCTCGAGCTTTCCAGCAGGCCGGTGGCAGAGCAGACGTGCAGCACATGCAGCAGGACATTTCTCATGGTGGTTTCCTCTCTGTTTGTGTCTCTGCAGAGCTCACAGGGTTCCCCCACCTCTCCTGCAGATCCCCCAGGGCAAAACTCAGCAAGGGCTGGATGGGATTTGTGCGTTGGCCAAGTTTCAGCTCTTTCATACACCAAGCAAGAAAGGATGGGAAGAAAGAAGAGAAGGAAAGACACAGATGAGTTCATTCCCACTGGGCTTCGAATAACGAACATAGCTAATTGAGGTCAAGGACTCGTCAAGTCAGCAGCCTGGTTATGGTCTGAGAACAAAAGCCTGCTCCAAAACGCTTCCCACAGTCAGTGCTGCAGGAGCAACTTGGAAAGGTTTTCAGAAGCATTCCCCAGTTGCTGAGTCTGCTGCCCACTCCATCCTCTGCACAATCCACTTGCATTCCTCCTCTTGCTTTACCTGCTTTTTGTTACATCCCAGCTCTGGGCTGCCATGCAAACAGCTATAGCTACCTGGATGGCATCTGGGGAGGTTTTGGCTTATCTCAGATGATCCAAAATCCAGCAGTGATGCTGCTCAAGGCAACTTAGTATTTTCTGCATTTCCACAGAGATTCCTGTTTCCTACCACCCTCACCCTGAATTTTGCCTCTGTGTAGTTATGCAGAAATGATTACAGATTTGGGAGAGAGCTGTAGTCAGAGAAGGCACAAACTAGAGCAAACACCCCACTCCCATCCCCCTGAGCAGCTGGGAGCTGCAGACACAACTACAAATTCCTGCCCAGTGAAAACTCCCTTTACTCACCCCTAACAAATCCATGTGCGTCACACTGCCAAGGGCTCTGGGTCCTGGTGTGGAGCACAATGGACCTCACTGATTCACACACCTCTGAGATGCCTCTCCAGGAGCCTGGCCTTGCTGTGGGTGACTGACTGTGGCCTTGCAGACACAAGTTTAGTTCCACAGAATGAGCAGGAAACTTCACACAGGAAGCTCTGAGCCTCCTGACTGGTGCTGTCCCATGAGAAAGACCAAAACATCACCCCCTCTGAGGCTGCAGTGTCTGATTCCAGGACTCCTGCCTTTGGATCAGACATGGTGTGTTTTGCCCAGAATTAACCTCCCACAGGTGCAGCAGGGCATGTGATAAAGCCTGCAATTGATTTTTAACCTTCTTGTTCTGTCTTGACACACTTTCCCCTTCCCCCCAACCCTATTTTTCATGAAATCCAGGCCAGCAAGGAGGAAGGGAGAGTTCAGTGCATCTGTTCATCACTAACATTGACAAACAACACGTAAAAGCTCTGCTAACCTGAAAAGTATTGGCATATCTAACCAAAACCCACTTGATTTCCCCTGGAAAGCAAAAACTGTGAGAGGCCATTACTAGCAGGTTGCCCTTGCATGGGAAGTAATTTAATCTGGAAATGGGAAATATGCGGCAGGAGAGCTTGGCTGTCATTTTACAAAAACAATTAAATGCATGAAATGTGTCTTAATGATATAATTAGGGCAAAATTCCAATCCTCCATTAGCAGTGGCATTAATTATTGCAAGCACATTACATTCAGTATGGCTGGAATGATGAAATCCTTTGTTATACAGCTTTATTAACAAACAAATAAATAAATAAAACCTGATTATCTGCTCCTCAGCAGAAGCTGTGATGCAAAATTACTTTTGAACAAACCCTGATTAGTTTTGCCTGTTCAGGCTGACAGTGAGAGAGGTCAAAGCACCTCAGGGAAACTCCTGCAAAGCGCTGCACGATGCTGCAACCCATCGTGGGTGTTACTGGAGGAGTTTTTGAGGAGGTTGGATGAAGCAAAATTGATTAATGCTGTCACACTGGCCCCACAGCTCTCCCCAAACACACTCATTTACACACCAGGACTCGCTCCCAACCCTCCTAAAGGGACTGAAATCTGTTGTCAGCTTCGAGACCTGGTTTGCAGCAGGGCAAGGTCTCACCTGCCTTTTACAAGAAGCAGTGAATCACAGCCTTTCTGTTTTGCAACTGATTTTACACTTACTTCTCTCCTCTGCTCCCACTCCCCCGGGCTGTCAGCTCCCTGGGAGGGTCCTGGGGGGTTTGAGGCAGTTGGTTTGGCACAGCAGAGCCAAGGGCTTCAGAGCCAAGTCCCTTCTGCCTTCGCTGCGGAGGAGCCGATGATCAGCTGCTAAAAGACTCCTGGAAGTTGCTCAAAACTGTTTTATGTCTTGGGATTGCTGATCTCAGAGGTGTAAAGGTATCAAGTACACCTTTCCAACAGAGGAAGCCATCAATAACATTCCCTCATGTGGTACATGTTTGGAAATATAAGCAAATTTATTAGACACGGAAGCTTGTTTATAGTGATTTTCAATGTTTAATCCAGCACGATGAACAAAAATTGGAGGAATTAGCCCCCTCCAGCCAGCCATGTGACTCCTAGATTATATCTGCCAGAGGACAAGCAAACACATCAGTTGAGTGATTATGTGGATACCTGCTGAAAGAGGGGGATTTTCAATTATGCATAGTTGATTTTCCATGTGTACAATTCCAGTTATACAGGGGAAAATCAATTAGTGAGAGTCATTTGTTTCTGAACACATTGGTCAGAGAGAAACATTAGTTCAGAAACATTAATTTCTGGACAAATGTTTACAATTAAAATGTAATTTTGATTCCACTCGAGTTCTAGCCTGTCACCCTGCTTCTCAGCCAGATCTGGAGAAGAAATTAGGTAGAAATCCTGAAGGCAGGTCAGGGATCTCGGCTGTGGGAAGAGTCACCCCTGGGTTTGCCATGAGGATGTTGGGATGCACTGGGGGACAGGACTGGGGCACTGGGCTGCTTGTGCAGCTGAACCTTGGCTCTCAAGCCACAGTCAAGTCCTGGGCTAACAGGGACCAGGAGCATGGAGAGAGCAGGAAGGGATGGAGAACAGCAGGATTTGGTGCCTCGGGGATCAGGGGGGTTTTGTCCCTGCAGGGCTGATAATGCAGCATTTCTTTAAAAGCAACATGTACCTGTGCTGGATGAAATTTGTCTCGTTTGCCCAAGGCCTAAAGCCAGTGCAGAAGCTGAGGACCAAGACAGAAAGCAGCAATGAGCAGTGTCCTGGGGTGCCAAACTCCCACGCACGGGCAGCACATGCAGCAGCAGCAACTCGTGGCTGTGCTTTTACCCACACAGGGAACCGAAAGCCAGAGCACGAAAGGAAAACCACTGCCTTTGCCCATAAACCAGAGCTTCTAGAGAAGAGACAAAGCCCATTTTCCAAGCTCACATTTGGTTCCAGCAATTACTCACAGGCAGTTACATTTGCTCATGACTCAGTCCGAGATCTCGGTTCCGAGCTGAAACCTCACCAAGGGCTCAGGCATGTTCTGACGAACGGGAAGAGCTGAGTAAACCTGAACATGTTTCTTTAAGTTAGTCTGCTTCCTTAAATCCTTACCTCGTACCAGGCTTTTCTACCCCATGAGGAATCTCAGCTACATTCCTTGGTACTGCCCCTTTGTTCTCTTGAACCACGCACCCCAAAATGGGTTTATTTTGAGGCATTGCCAGGCTGCAGGCGACCACATCCTTTTGCAGGTGTAAGGAGCAAGTGTGCTGGAGGTGCCTCACCTTCCTTAAGATCCACTGCACATAAAACACCTGCTTGCTTCACCTTTTCTGCAATCAAAGTTGCTCTCCTGCCACACGTTACTCATCGGATCTAAATTGTCAGCAGCAGGGTGGAAGTGCATCCAGGCACTGAGCAAATACACTGAAATTGTTTATATAAATAGCTTATTTGGGCATTTACAGTAAAACTTGACCTGGGGAAAGTAAATAGAATTCCAGTTTCATGCCACTCTTGCTACATTACTGTAAATAGTTGGTATTTTTTCCTTCAAGTGCAGGAATTATGCACCCAGCTGACCTTGCACTGGCACAGGAGGGAAGGAAGCGTTCCAGACCTCCTGTTTGCAAAGCAATAAAACATAACAGGGCTCAGAGATCAGAGGGAAAATAAACAGATCCTCTCACTCAACCTCCTCCAACTCCCCCTATTTTCCCCTCCACAGCTTATATTTAGCTCCTGCTCCTCCATGCCCACGGAAGGGCTGCCCTGGGAGCAGGGAGGCAGAGCACCAGGGCCAGGCTCTTGGAGAACCTCAGGCTTTCCTCCTCAGAACAGAAAATCAACAGACTTGCTCAGCAGAGCAGAGAGAAACAGCAGCTCTCAAGAGAAAAATAGAGATGAGATGAGTGGGGCCCATCAGGGTCATTCAGCATTTGTTTGTTAACCTGGTTCTGCTCATCTGAACCTTGTAGAGCCTAGGTTTGAAATCCAAGGAAAAAAATCTGTGTGTGCACCTTAATGAATTGTCTGGAGTGAACACGTGCTTGGAGCCCATCATCTTCCCTGGGAAAGCCCTTGGTGTGCACTGACCTCGAGTTAAAACCTAACCCAGCTCCCTCCTCACACTCACACCAGCTCTGCTGATCACCCCAGAGCTGCAGACACACTTCTCAGAACACCACAAAGCACCCGAAGGGGTTGGTCTTGCAGGACTGTGTGCCCTCATGTCTGTTTTAGAGCTGGAGCATTTGGAGGCTTAATTCTTACCCACCTTAACAGGCCCAAGTACCAGAAGTCTGAAGAGACCTCTTGCAGAAAGGCAGCTGGCTGCTCTTGGTGCTGGAGATGTGGATTCAGCGGTGCTGGAGATGTGGATTCAGCAGTGCTGGAGATGTGGATTCAGCGGTGCTGGAGATGTGGATTCAGCAGTGCTGGAGATGTGGATTCAGCGGTGCTGTCTTGGAGCAGTGGCTGTGGCCAAGCCCATCCCTTGCTGGGAACACAAAGGGGACACACAGGGGACACAAAGGGGCGAACTGGGAATTCCCACCTGAGGCACTGCCCCATCCCTGCCCAGACACCCAGCGCCAGGGGTACCCCTCTGAAGGGCTTTGAGGTTGCCCAGTAGCTTCTGTGGCATGGGGAAACAAGACAGAAGATCTGTGTCATGGTTCCACTGCAGCAAAAGCCACCTCTCCTCTCCTTTTAATGTCTCGACAGCAGTGAGGCCGCAGCAGGAAGGGCAAGGTGGGATCCTGGTGCAGGTGCTGCTTGGAGAGCTGTGCACAGAGGTGTTTTATACTCCCATCCCCAGTCTCTCTGTTTTTAAAGCCAGGCTGCTTATTAGCAATGCACAGCAACACCCAGCAATAACTTTGTACTGCAGTTACTCTCTTAATCAAATGCAACTTCACAGAGCCACGCTGATCTAATTGTTCAATGTCCAGGTTCCCTGCCTTCGCAGAGATAAATACTCCAAGGAGCTGCATTTTCACTGGCATCCAAAACTCACCACTGGCTGCTGTGATTGTGATTTATTGCTGCTGATAACAATCAATCCCAAGGCAATCGTGTGCATTTGAACTGAGTCAGGACTGAGCAAGGGGGGAATGAACACCCACCGGGAGCTCACGACTGGTGAATCCTGCAGTCAGTGCTCTCCCCCATTTCTGCATTGCAAACCCCACTCCAAGCTCACTGCATGGAGGGCTTCATGTCACCTCTCCTCTGCCTAGTGCAGAGCCATCAGTCTGGTCAGCCAAAGCTCTAAATTTCATTTATGCACCTTTCAATCTTACCTGACAACAGGCTCTCCGTGGGCAGAGACAGGGAGGAAACTCGAAGTGGTGCAGCCACCAGCCTGACCTGCTGGGCAGCACACAGGGATCATCTCCAGCAGACAGCAAGCCCTGCCCAGGGAGCAGGACAAGTTCTCCAGGAGAGAAGGCAGACAGGAAGGAGGCCCTGGAGCTGCCATGATCCGTGTACTTTCAGCCACAGAGGAAGAAAAAGCACACCTACAGCTCCTGCAGAGTGCTGCTCCAGGGCAGCCTGAGAGCCACTTTTGGGTACCCTTAAAAATACCATAAATCCCAATCTCATCTCGAAAAAAGGTGGCTGCTGTTTCAGAGGGTTTATCTTTTCTTCACATCATGCAGGCAGCTTCAGAAACCTGGTCAGGAAAGACTCTGTGCAAAACTTCCCCTAGCTCCAACTCAGCAGAAGAGCCAGGAAACCCCCAGAGCAAACCCCACCCTCCCTGGGGCTGCTTAAATTTGCCTCCTGGGCCACAGCAAGATCGTGCCCACCTAGGACAAGGCCCCCACCGGGACCAGCTGCCCATCCCTGCCTGTCCCTGCTCACACACAGAGCAAAGTCCCTGAGTGTTCCTGCACGGTGTTCCAAGGAGAGGGGAGAGCTGTCTGCAGGGCTCCTGAACAGGGGAAAGAGGGAGCGGGAATCAGTTTTGACCCTGTCAGACCTTAAAGAAGGGCACCTTTTAAAGGGCACCTTAAAGAAGGGCAGAACTTTTCCAGCCTGAGCGTTTCTAGAAGCCCAAGGCAGGAATTATTTCCCCTTCTCTCCTGTCGGGTGTTTTGCTTTTGCTGCTAATGCTGTTACACAGTCTTGTTTTAAGCCAAAGCAGTGAGAATTTCTACACTTTTTTTTTAAAGAAAGGGATAGCAGCAAGCGTTTGGAGTAAATTCCCATTGCAGTTGGGAGAGTCAACAGCAGGATCCCTGTGAGAGCACGTTGCTTTCTTAACAAATCCCAGTGAAACCCATCACTGCAGCTCTCACCGTGATGGAGAATCTGTTTCCAGCCATTTTACTCAGGGTTTCTACCCCTGGTCTTCCCCTCCCTGGGTGGTGAGACAGGGCTCTGCCTGCACAGCATGGAGAAAAAAAAACCTTCAATAAATCAACCCAGGGAAATGCAGCTTGAGCAGTTTAAAAAGCAAGAGGCTGAGTCTGGGTTTCACACCTTCCCCACCTCAAAGCATCCCAAGCCATCTCTGTGTTTCCTGGGAGGGAATCACTGGTGGGACCATTCCTGAGTGCCAGGACTGGAGCTGAACAAGCCCCAGAGGAGTTTTGCTTCGTGTCCTCCAGGCACAAACCAGATTAAACACAGGCATGAGCATGAGGAATGAATCATCTGCCAGGAGAGCAGGAGCAGGATGGACAGGACCCCTGAGGATGGCAAAGAGGCAGCAGCAGAGGGGAACAGCTGGATCAGGACAAACAGATAAAATATAGAGACAAAAAGAAAAAAAGAAAAAAAAGTGCTTCTATGAAGTTTAAATTCTCTGCAACTGGAATTTGCACCTTCCAGCAAGCACAGCACTGAGGCCCACAAGAGCTGCAAAAAGGACTTTGGTGCTGGAAGCACAGGGAAAATCTGAACTTGATTTCTTAATTCCCATTCCACTTGCAGCACAGAAATCTGTTTAAAATCAAAGGTATTTGCCGCCTGTGGTTTCCAAAAGTCATAAAATTGTTTCTTCCATTGAGCTGGGAAAAAAAAAAAACTACCAAAACCCAGAAATTTAAAAATAATCTTTTGCCAATCAGTGGTGCTGCAGTGTCCCCAGATCTCCTCAACAGACATGGAAAGGTAGCTTAGTAACAGCTACCTCTGCCCATTCCCACGCACTGCACTGGGTGAACTTGATTTCTTTTTTTTTGTCATTTAAAAAAATTTCCTTCTGGAAAATGTGGTTTCAGCCGAGTTCTCTTTTTCTGTGGGAAGATGTTGGTTTCAGCTGTGATTCCAAAAATGTAGTTTTGAAACAGTGATTCAAACCAAACCCTGCCCTTTCCCTGCCTCACCATGCCTGGGGCAAGGTGGATGAATTCCACTCGGATATTTGTGATCCTGAGGTTGGGACAGGGGCATCGCCCGCTCTCAGAAATTTTGTGTTTTGGCATTTCTTTGGGCATGAGATGGGAAAGAGGGTTTGGAGCTGCTTGAGCCAAGGCTGGGGTCACAGCATTGGCACAGCCTTAAAAGCATCTGACTCCCTACCATGGGGAAAAGTGTCCAACCAAGGCCAGCTCTTTCCAGCACTCTATCACCCCAGGTTGTCTTTCCAGCAGCAATGCAGAGAGGACACCAGGAATTCCACAAAACAAACCGCAACAGGCAGGCGAGCGGCACAGCTCCAGAATGGGAGCCGGAGGGGTGGATTTGGGGCTCTCCTCCCGAGGCTGCAATTAAGCTCTTTTTGTTCCTTACCAGAGATGTTCTCCCAAGTGGCCATCAGCCTGGGGCTGTGCTGCAAATAAATGGCCAGGCAGAGCATCCCAGCACCCTGCTGAATCCCACGGGAGCTCCTCGTGCCCAAATCGAAGCCAAGTGCCTGCCACTTGCCCATCCAAAACAACTGGAGGAGCTGCTCGCCAGAGACAGGGACCACTTTCAACAGGGCTGCCACCTGAAACAGAGGTTTGTGAGCAGCCAGAGAGAAGGGGCTGGAGAGAGTGAGGGCTGGCATCAAAACCTGGGGATTACTGACTACACATCCTTCAGCCCCAAGAGGGAACCCAGGGTCTGGGTGAATCTACAGGACATCCATCCTTCAGACACACAAAAGAAAACCCCCAGCAAACAGTCAAGTTTTCAATCACTTTAATGTGATTAAAATCACTGCAATTTGACCACAGTCTCAGAAAGGAAAAAAAAAGTCACACAAATTCTCTGTGCTTAGGATTTGAGTCAATCTAGGCAGTTCTTGTTGATTGACGTTATTCAAGTTAAGACCTTCTGACCATCAGTGACGTTCTCGGCTGAAAGGCAGGACCGTGAGTGTTGGACACACTGGTGCAAACCAGGAATGCTTCTTCTGGGATTAGGGCTGTGCCACCTGATCTACTCGAAAGGAAACAGCTGTACACGCACACACACACACGGAGCATGCAAATACACCAGGAACCAGCTACAGCTCCACGGGGAGCACGCGGGTGGCAATACAGAGGTGGGGCCATGGTTCAGAACAAGGAAGGGGGAAACCCACACAAATATCCAAAACCGAGCAGATTCATTTTCCAACATTTGAGAGGAAAATAGGAAAATTGAAATTACATTGTGTTGACAAACCTTGATTTCTTNGGTAACAAAGCAAAAGGTGAAGGCAAATTTTCCAAAGTATTGTAAAATTTATTGTATAAGTATTGCAGCTTTTAGAATGACATATAATTGCCACTATTGGTTACTGGTACACAAGAAGCGTTTACAACAGATTTTTGTAAATTGGCATCAGAGTACATATTCATACTAAAACAGCAAAATATAGATAAGTACTGCATTGCATGTGCTGTCAATAGTTTACATAAGTTTAAATTGAACAGAACTCAGGATACAGGACTGCCTATAACAAACTCCAAAGCCAACACAATGCAACTGGAAGTTTAAGAAAATATTAATACAATGAAATGTGTCTATAAGGCAGGCAAATTAGGACTTTAATGTTGTCCTTCATGAGCTTCTATAGTACAGCAAAAATTTGAAGCGCAGTTTCTGGAAAACTTCTTTTTGTATTTTTGTAGCTTTGCGTTGTACACAGAAAATCTCTGAGCGGTACAGAGACAGAAGAGATTAAAATTCACTCTGTTCTGGCCTAGCACTGTTAATGCTACACATCTGATTCAGTCTTTTCCCAATCCTTAGGAAAAACATTGGGCTTTTATGTCTTTATTTTTTAATATAGCAGTTAGTGCAATTTTATAATTCAATACACATACAAAAGGGTGATTCTCCAGAAAGCAATTGGATTTCCTTTGACCCCCACTTAAGACAGAATGAATTTTGTAACACTTATGGAAACAACACACTGGATTAGTAAAGCTGAATCCTCAAACCGGTGGAACCAAGGGTTGTGAAGGGAACACGTGTTTCACCAGTGTCAGCCCCAAATCAAACCCATCCTTCCTCCCCACCAGGATCAACAAAGCCACGTTCCCATTCCAGGGCAGGAAGGTTTGGGGGCACTTTAAGGATGCTGTTTGCCGTACTGTAAGTTAAGAAACTCTGTAAGACGAACAACCCCTTTTAAAGCTAAAAGCGACTTAAAACTCCGAGCAAAAAGGCAGGCTAAGACATGAGGTTGCTAAGCATTAGCAATGCCTTGATTCTTCTGTATTTCTTTAAAAATAAATCACTTTTAAGGGGCCTGAATCTCTCTGCTGGCAGCTGCAGGACGCTCTAGCACCACTCTCCGCTGAGCTGCACCAAGGCCAGAGGGAATGGGGCATCAGCAAGGGTGTGCAAAGCAAATTCCCTGCCTTGGTGGCAATTCGGGATTTGGGAATTGGGAAGAAATGGACCCCGAGGCAAAAAGTAACATTAAATAGTAGTAATAATAATAATAATAACAATAACAACAACAACAATAATAATAATAATTAAAAAAAAAAAAGAACAGACCATTATCTCTAAACACCCATTCAGAACTTGGAGTTGATCTGGGCCCCAGATCTGGTATCTGCACTTGAAATACACAGTTCTTAGGACTGCAAAGAGAGGGATGGACAGAAGAAAGACAGAAGATAACAACTGAGCTCTGCTGAGGAGCTGCACCCACTGCCTGGGACCTGGGGCTCTCCCCACTGGGGCTGCAGCAGCCCAGGGAGAGGTGGCAGCCTGGGCTTTGTGCACGGATGGGCTGAAAGGCATCGTTTGCAACAGAAATTTGGTGCTGATGAGCAACCCCGTTTCACACTCATTAAGTTCCCCAAACTAGAGAAAGAGGTAAATGAAACTGGACCCAGGAACTCAACAAACTGATCACTCAACTGCAGAGCTTGGGGTGACACCAGACAAATAAAAGCTCACACTGGGAGAGGATTAGGGAAGGAGGGAAAAAAAATAGGGGGAAAGGAAAAAGAGAATCAGTTGAAATTTTGAGGACTTTCAAGCATGAGAGCTGGGTTCAATTGCACTGCATCTTCAGAACCTCTCCCACTACCCCTCTGTGCCTATCCAGCCCCTGCCCACTTCCCTGACTTTTCCACGGGGTTTGGTGGCCAGGTGACACCCTGTGACAGAACAATCTCGTTCCTTAACAACCTCTGGTCCCCACACCACCTCTTTACTCACTGCTCAGTTTTAAACATGTGATGCATATTCCACCCAAAATCTGCTGAGGTAACCGTATTTTTTTTAATAGCAAACAAAACTAGTTCAGATCACTGAACAACCCCCCTCCCTCCCCAAAAAACAAAACAAAAAAAACAAACACCCAACCCCAACAACACTATTCACGCATTTTGGCTCAAGAGGGCAGTAGATATTATATTTCGCATTCTCTTTTGGTTGGTATCTCATTTACAATATCCACCACAGATTCCTACCTCCCCGGGTAGGATAATGTGCATAAAACGTGTTCAAGTTCCCTAAGAACAGTCGGAGCAGAGCAGCGGCCAAGGGAGCAGCCGGCGTGGCCAGGCACAGGGAGCTGCTCCGGGAAAAAGGGACTGGAAAAGTGAATGCAAGGTCCAAAGGAGCAAGAGACCAGACGCTGGTTACTTGTAATGCTAATGATGATTTTGTGTCCTCCTCTCTAATAAGGGAGGGTTACTGTTTCTTTAATAAGGCACTAAATAGACATGTTACATAAAGGAAAGATACATTTTAAAAACTCGTACAAATTTGTCAGTTTTGTACCTTTCATGACAAACTAGATTTATTCCTTTGCATTACCTCTTTTTTTGTGGCTTTTTTTTCTTTTTTTTTTTCTTTTTTTTTTTTAGGTCATCAAAATTTAGGTTACATGACTGTAAAACTATGAAGATTTCAAGAGCTGTGGAAAAGCAGATTGAAGTACTGAGAAGGTACAGGACTATTTCTAGGCAGAAATAAAAAAAAAAAAAAAGCAAAAAAATAACGATCAAACTTCAAGTTCAGCTATTCATCATCTTCTTTAAAATATATATAAATATTGTTCAAATGGTCAGAACTTCAAAACCGTTCTCATGGTTAGGTTTTTTTTCTTTTTCAAGTAATAAAAAAGTTGCTTAAAAACAATAGTTATTGCCTTTATATCTTTCATTTATGTCACTCTACTAGATAGCATCCTGCAGGAAATCAAATCACACCCCCTTGTAAAATCCTCGCTCTCTGCGGTTCCCTACCGACCCTTCCTCACGCTCGGAGAGACGGGACCACGACGGGATCCTTCCCTTTTGCCTTCCCCTCACTCTCTCAGGTCTCCCAGTCGCTCACTCGCTCACGTACGAATTCACCGCGAGGGTGAGGCCCCTACCAGACACCGAGGTGACAGAAAATGTAAACAAGAGCAGAGCAAGACAAAACGCTTCCGAAACCAAGATAAATGAACCACGCACAACGCCCGGCGGTGGGAGGGCAGCAGGACCTGGGGCGGGGGGAGAGGATGTTCCAGAAGAGGTAAGGGGGGGTTGTTTCTAAAGCCTTAAGCATTATTTTTGTAGCCTTTAATTAATACAACACAGGAGCAGATTCATTTCCATCTACTGTACCTGCTGCCTCTTTAGCTGGATAACAAACGTAAAAAATAGCGACAACCAGGGACGGCGGAGCCGCGGGACATGGCCGCGCCCGTTTATCCCAAATTGAGGTTTGGGAGGTTGAAACAAAATGAAAATGATGTTCACACCACCACCACGCTTTCCACCTCGTCCTTTCAACGAGACATTTAAACCCAGCTGAAGGGCAGCCAGTGGGTGCGTTACCAGTTCCTCACAGCGACCTCCACAACCACCACTTTGGCTCCAACAGGGCCCTTCAGTTGAATATGGAAAGAAATAAACCAAAAAACACTTTTGTTCCTTCAGACACAGAAGTTTATTCTCAACTCCCACCACCCTCCCCTCCAAAAAGTTAGAGGTTGTCCAAAAAAGAAAAAAAAAAAAAAAA
>VZRF01012842.1:755148-793913 GCA_013396875.1 Vireo altiloquus | reverse complement strand
TTTTTTTAAAAGGGGTGCCCTTTTTGTTTCTCTTTCTCTTTGTTCCACGCCGTCGTCGTCGTCGTCGTCGTTGTGCTCTCAAGGCCATTGATCTGTGAGGGATGGAGTCTGCTGCCCTCCAAGATGGGGGGCATGCCGTGGTTGTTCTGCTGGTGCTGGTAAAAGGTGGAGCCGGGGTAGTGGCCGATCACCTCGCTGTAGGTCGGCGGCGGCCCCTCCATCCTGCCGCTGCTGCCGTAGCACGTGGCGCTGATGCCAGAGTTACTGCTGGGGGGGCACGGCCCCCCGAACACGGAGTTTTCTATCAAGTCACTGTCGAAGATGGTTCTGTTTGGGGGAGCCCTCACGGACTCCCTGTTGAGCTCCATCTGCTGCTCGGGGTCGCGCAGCTGCAGCGTGCAGGGTCCCTGGTAGGGCGGGGGCTCCTCGCCGTCCGACAGCGAGATGGTGGGCGGCAGGTCGATCTCGTGCTGCAGGTACGGGTACGTGGGCTGGAAGCGGTTGAAGCGGTCCCTCTGCAGGAAGGAGGGCACTGCCAGGCGCTCGCTGGGCCGCGGGGTGTAGATCTGCTGCTGGAAGGGAGAGGAGAGGACAGAGGGTGAGAGGCGTGAGGTGCTGTGGAACAGGGGACAGCGGGAGAGTGGGATGGGGGATGGGGGACAGCAGGACAGTGGGACGGGGAACAGTGGGACGGGGGACAGTGGGACAGCAGGACTGGGGACAGGGGACAGCGAGACAGTGGGACGGGGGACAGTGGGACGGGGGACAGCGAGATGGGGGACAGGGGACAGCGGGACAGCGGGACAGGGGACAGCGGCACCCTCACCTCGGTTATGCCGGTCCCCGACACGGTGCTTTCTGAAGGCCACAGGCTTCCCTCCTGCATGGGAAAGGAGAAAAGAGAGGGCAGGGTGAGTCTGATGCCAGGCGGGTTGAGCTCCTTCTGCCAACAGCTCGTGCCAGGTGTTGCCTACAGAAGACACTGCCACCGACATGCTCCTGACCCGCCTGCACCAACTCCAGCCGTGAATCGTGTGTGCTGGGCATCATGTGGACACATGCTCAAGTGTTACCACATCACCACTGAAAACACCCCTTCCGATCAAAACTTCCCTCCCCTCGCACCTCCGTCTCCATTTAATGGATCGTTTGCAGAATGAATGATGAGAATGGCACCAGCAAACAACCCTCTCTCGTTTGCAGACTTCTCCCCTCCCACTCCCACGCCCCCAGCACGGTTTTTCCTTGGTTCAAACATGCCAGAGGAGTATTTTTCAATTTGTGATCCATGAGCCGTGGGTGATTCACAAGACATCAAAAAATGCTCCATGAAATAATGCAAAGATTTAAAAAAAAAACCCAACAAAAATACCAAAAACCTAACCAAAAAAACCCCCTCACACCCACATTCTGATGCTCACAACCACGGACATCATGGGAAAATAAAGATAATAAGTGAATAACCAAATGTTAAGCCTAATTTTGATTTGGCTAAAAAAAAAAAAAAAGAAAAAAAACTCTGTAGCAACAGGATGGTTTCAGGGTATTTTTTCCTCAAAGAGTAAGTGGTCCACGGCTTAAATAGACTGAGGGACTGAAGTGTAGAGGCTTCCTTACACTGCATCACCCTGATGCTGAGATCCAAACTTCAGTGCCAACAACCCCAGGCATGGTGAAGCCACGATTTCCCCCAAACCCTGAGACTAGTTTACAATTCATGATCAAAACAAACAAACAAAGGTTCTTCCCATCTGCTGGTGATACTCTGAGCACGCACAGCTCACCCCAGACATTTTTGCCTTAGGAACTGCAATATTTAAATATTGCTAATATTCACATATAGCAACATCCCTCTGGCAGGCAGAGCTGGAGGAAAACAGCCAGAAGGCTTGTAATTATAACTTGGAACTTCCCAGTTCCTTGCAGGTGAATCTCCAGTTCTGGCACTAGTAAGCCAGGCACAGGTAGAAGTATTTAGCACCAGTGGAAAAAAAAATGCCAAGGGAAAAAGAAATCCCCTTTTTCCCTTTAAGTGTTGCACTTAGAAGCTGGTCTCAGCAAACCACACCTCTTCCTGCTATGAGAACACCTATTTCTCTACCTGCCCCAAACACAGCACTAGCACCACGTTAAAATCTCCAGAGAAATCACCCATGATATCCTATTTTCTCAATTTCCCCAATGTTGGAACATATTTTCTCCCGTGGCACTGCACGTGGTATCAGCTATGGAGAGAATCCATCAAGTTCTGGGTTTTGAAGCACAGCTCTGCACACAGACCTCAAGGCAGTGCTGGTGCCAGTGCAAGGAAAACAGAGATTTAAATGGAAATGAGACTGCCCAGAGTCTTCCCCCTTCTCCTTGGTTTTTTCAGGAGCATCTCCTTGGAGCAGAGGTGAAGTGCCACAATGCCAGCACCTTCCCTGGCCGCAGCCGAGGAATGTGCTGGCTGAGCTGTGGCCCCACGGCCCTTCCCGAGCAAGACAATCCTATTTCATTCCAGACCTCGAGACTCCAACATGCAACTGTTTACACAGGCATCGACTGTTTAGTCTGGTCCCTTTTACATGGATTTCTTGCCTGCAGGGAGAGTCTACAGTCAAATTCCCCCAGCAGCCAAAAGATTCAAGAGGAACTGCATCTGCCACAGGACAAATCCTCCCTCCAACTCTGTGCTCAGGCACTGATACCAAAGCGCCCAGGGAGGATTTCCAGTGCCACCACAGGCGCTGCCAGCTCGTCACCTCATCCCAAAGGACGCCGAGGCAGTGGGCAGGAGCGGGAAGCACTCTGAAAATTGTGTTTACTTTGCCGTGCCCCCGTGGCAGACTTCCTGAGCAGCGAGTACCCCGCTGCCTTCTGCTAGATGTTTTATATTTAACTTGGCAGTGGGCAGCGCCATGGCAATACCCCATCTGCTCCCCCCTTTCCCGGGAGTGATGTCAGCCAGCTCCCACGAGGGTGGCTGCAGCCTGGTGCTTCCCAGCCCCGCCAGGCCCAGCTGGGACATCCTGCGGTGGCAGGTGATGGGCAGGCAGGGCTGCTTCACCCAAAACACGCCTTACCCCTAAGTGTCCACTCACCCAGAGCCTGCACCAAGATCCTGCCCGTGTGATTTTTGGAATCAAAGCTCTGGCTCACACACCACTCGTCTGTTTGTACAGATGAGCTCCAGGAATGATGCTCTGGGCAAGATGTTGGATGCAAGAGCAGCAAACTGGCAGAAACAGCATCAAAATGGGATGTGCAGAGAGAGGAGTGGTAGACAGGAGACCTTTTCTGGATCTCTGCAGCCATTATTAACCACCTCTCCCAGGACTGCAGGGCCCAGCCGTGCTCCTGTGCCCACAGCTGATCGAGCACAGGCACCCAGTGCTCCCCAGCGCTGACCCCTGACTCATACACTACCTCAAAGCCCATCTGAGCAACAACTCAGCTCTCCTAAAAACTCCACAGCAAGATTAAAACTGCTGGAAATCAGTAGCCAGAGGAGGGCAAAGCCTCGGGGACAGAATAAATCCCTGCTTTTAGCCTTCACTTTTGGCCCTGGGATGGCTCCACAGCCCCCAAAAAGCCAAAACTGCAGGAGCAACATCACTGCAAACCCTCAGCCTCTCCTCACTCACCTCTGATTTTCAGCATATTTAGGACTTGAATCCATCTCAACAATGAACAGTCTAGAAAGTCACAGGTTTCTAAAATGAAAGCTGAGATTCTGCTGTCTGGTGAGCAACACAGCTGTAAAAGCCTCCACAAGTATTGCAGGACTTGCTGCAGAACCTAAAATTACTTTTAAATTTCTTTTTAGAGATCAATCTTCAACATTTTTAGAACTACTTGTTTTAGTGATGTCAGAGAATTTTCTCTATAAAGCTGCATGGTACAGATTAAGACTCTGAGCCTTAGGAAGACTCATTTTCTATTTTGGGGGACAAAGGTGTGCTTGGAAATTGCACTTACACCACTTTTTCTGGGGGGAAAAAGGTACCACTTCGGGGGAGTGGGATACCAATGTTCCAAAGGTGTAGGGACAGTGCCATCCTTATGATAAAAAAAGTTGTCAGTAGAATTTCTTAAATATTCTTAGTTCTGGAAAAAAATAAAGGTACTTGTCATGTCATGAGGAGACAAGAGTTTAAGTACAGCAAGAACGGTGATGGAGAAACACATGAAATAATACAAAAACTGCTTGCCAGCAAGAGCTGCATTAAAAAACCCTTTAGGGAAATTAATTTCTCCTTCAGCTGTAATTTTTGAGCTGCAGCAACAAAAAAGGACAACTCCAGCAGACCCAGCAGCATCCTGACCATGGGATGAACTGCTTTAATATTTCAGCAGACGAAAAGCGTGAATGCAGCTCCAGTGCCCGTCTGCGGTCACGACACCAAAATGAAGTTTGGGATTTAAAAAGCCCAACACCAGTTCAGTGCAAGTTTAATGGATTGCATAAACCAGTATCCAGCCCAGTGTGGCCTCTGCCTGCCAGGCTCCAGCCCTCCTCCTCCTGGAGCTGTTTTCCACTGACAGACCCGCTGTGCTGAGCCTGAAAGGTGCTGCCTTTATGATCTTTATTGTGCTGGATCCCTCTGTAATGAGCTCCCCACTCGTTAGCACAGGAGAGGCTTCTCTGTCCCATCAGGAGGGTGCTGGGACCCCAGGGAATCTCTGTTGCCATTCCAACAGTGCTGCACACAGCATGGACAGGGCAGGGAGATAGGGAAAAACCACAAAGATGGGAAATAATAAAAAAAAACAACCAAAATTATATATTCCCTTTTCTCTCCTTAGCTCCAAGAAAAAGTTTCTAAGGCTCCACATCCTCACTGGGGTTGAGAAGAGACACGGAGGTCAAACTCTGCTGAAAAGCCATTTAATCACTGACATGTCTGAAGGCTGAGTAGGTAACAGAGCTGAGCCAAAAAAAGGCTAGAAATTTTGGCCTAGTAAAATTTAAAATAGAAAAAATTAATAAAGGGGAAAAAGGAATAATTTTTTAAAGAGTCAATTTTTCATTCAACCTGAAATTTTTGGTCGATCTCCATGTGATTTTCTCCTCTCTTTCCATGTTAGCCTTCTTAACTCTTCTTAAAGAAAATAAAAAGCAGGCCACTTAAAAAACAGAAATTACTGTATTAAAATTAAGAGGGCTTGATCTGAACTTTGCTTTGAAAATGTAAAATGACACAATTTGGCATTGTGCAAGTAAAACATTCTGGACATGATAATACAGTGAAAGAATCTGAAAATGGGAAAACAATGTTTCTGCTATTTTTAATAACTCATGTGCTCGGATGCCCACACTCTGCTGCGGCTGGGAGTGGGTGCATGGGATTGTAAGAGGAACGGAAGATTTCCGGGATATGTGTGGGGAGTTGGGCTCTGCTCCCCAAAGCAGGGAGGTGCCTGAGCCATCCCCACCCTCACACCAGCTGGTTCAGTGTGGGATCAGGCATTCCCAGCACTCTGATCCCACTGCAGCACTGACAGACAACCCCGAGCTGGGACTGCCCCGTGCCCTCTAGAGAGGGGCACCATGGAATGAGGGGGTGAAACATCCCTTACTGAAAGATCTTAGCTATCTCTCTCTCAAAAAAGAGGCAAGAAAATGGAAAAATAGAAGAAAAAACCCCCAAGCAATCTCTGCATTTGATCTTTTTCCTGCAGTGAGTACAGATCTGATTCAGGGGAGCACGACCCCACACAGAGCACCCCACAGCAGTAGTGGTGTGTCCAGCCTGCCCTGGCAGCCTGCACAGGAGGGGCCATGGAGCAGTGACCTTGAGGGAACCCTATTTAAAGGCCTCTAAGACCCTTCAGGGTGAATGCTAAAAAAGAGAAGTATCAGTACAAGACATCGCTGCACTGAAGACAGAGCCACGGAGTGAACAGCACACGCTGACCCTCCAAGAAAATGTGATGCCTTTTCTCTATACATCCTCCTGAGTCTCTCTGAGCCACTACATTTAAGGGAACTGCATGAACCAACATCTGCCTCAAGGCTGGAGAGGCGTCCCCTCAAATCCCTGTCAGAGGTACAATTCACACGTTTCTCCTCGGGCTTTTATGAAGCTGGGAGCCTGGGCTACGGAGAGCCTCTCACACATCCCCTCGGAGAGATCTCTGCTTGTCTGGCTGACAAGTGCTTTCTGCCCCTTGCACCACAGCAGTGGCAGCAGCACTGGTGAAAACTGGAGCAAGTCAGTCATGGTTTCCTGCTCCCCTGCAAGGCAGGCAGGAAGTTTTTATACAATCAATTGAGACTCTCTAACTGGAGCCAAAGGACTGGATAGTTTGGGACTACTAAACCAAGGCATATGAACCCCAACCAGATGAGAGTGGTGGTTTCATGAACAGGACATGCCAAGAACAGCCTCGTGCAGTCACTTTACTGATGTAAAATCAGATTCGCAACACTCAGGGCGAAGGCAGAGGCTATGGCTGTCCATACCTCAGCACACACAGCACCCTAAAGAGCCAGAGGCACCCCTAAAATGCCCTCCCACCCTCAATAACAGAGACAGATGATGCCAAGGCCAAACATAACCTGGCATGTGTGGCTGGAAGAGCAGGGTGTGACTTACTGAGGAGAGGTTCTCGTCTCGCCGCCTGCCCTGGCTGTGCCGGCTGATGAAGGATCGTGCAGAGAGTTTGTAGTGGTTCAGCAGACACGTGATCACCACCACCATCACCATCATCACCACCACGATTATGATTATCTGTACAAACTCCAACTCCGCTGCAAGAGAGACAGACAGACAGATTTTGAGCCATCAGGAACAGCAGCAGGTAACGGAGCACAAGAACAATAAAGCGGCTGAGACACCACAGACAACACTGCACTCTTCCCATTACACTCTCACACGTGGGCTACGTGTGCATTGACATTCATTCACTTTTTCAGTGTCACACAAGAGTCTCCAGGAGGGATCTTTAAAAAGACAATCTACACTGCAGAGTGTTTCCAGGCTACAGCACAGAGTGGACTTCCCAAAGCCCTCCTCAGCGCTTTGGGAAAACCAGGAGCATCCCAGTGCCTCACATGCCCCTCTGGCGGCTGTGGAGCCACGGACCAGCACAAGTCATGCTAATTAAACAGTTCAGCTAAATGCAAGCTAAATTCCTTCAATTCTCTTCCCATCACCACGACTGCTTCCTCCAGGGGGGACAGGACTGAGTCCTCCTCGGCACAGCCCTGGCCAAGCACACATCCCCTCTGTTGCAGGGGTCAGGCAGTGGGGGCCCAGGGGACAGCACAGCACAGCAGGCAGTCCTGTCCCCTGTCCTAGGCTGCCCACCCACCACAGGAAGCAGGCGGGGAGACCTCCTGCTTTTGGGTGAGACGCCAGATGGGTGTGATGCGTCTGCCACGGGGCCACATCCCCGAGCTCCAGACAGCCCTCGGCTCAGGGCTCGGCCAGCTGACAGTGGCAGCTTGAGTGGCTTGAACTGGCAGAAAGGAAAACTGCCAAAAAGCCCTCCAAACAAACAAGAACAAGCAAACAACAGACTATCCCGTTAACTCTGCAGACACTTGGCAGGAGGCAGCGAGAAGCCACTCCTAAAATTTCCTAAGGAAATAATTCCTCACACCTCTCTGAGGCTTAGGAAAATTGAGTACTGGAGGCAAACATAGTGCTGGGTCATTATTTCCATGAATTTGGTGCCCAGGGAGTACATGCCATTCCCAAACTGCTCAGTCACTCCCCCCAGTCCCCTTCATGCCAGCAGTGCTCAGAACTGGGCAGCAGCAACTCCAGTGCCCAGCATAAAGGAGAGGCCAGAAAGCAAAATTCAATCTTTCTGGGGATTTACACTTTGTTTGCTTCTCAGCAGCGACAGCTATAAAATCCAGTTTGGGAAAGCCATGCCCTAAGCTATCATGGATGCTGCCATCTGTATTTAATCTATACAGACACACACACACAGATCTGCAGACACACAGCAAGGCCTATCAGACCTCAAAGGGCACCACTCTTACCAGCTGGGGTGGCTTCTGCTGAGTCAGGCAAATTTATTAGGATTTTTTTTTTTTTATGGAAAGTTTTCTCCTGACAGGTGGCATTTGAGTGCCAGTAAAAGCAAATAAATGTTAAGAAAACAGTCCAGGTGGTGAGTGCTGCCAGTTACCTTGGAGCTCTTTCTGCTAAACAGCAGCTATTTCTGCCACTGCCCAAAATGCTCTACCAGCTCTGCCCACCGCCTGCAGAAAGCAGAATTATACCTTGAAAGCAGGAGCCTTATCTAGCACTTGGAGTTGGATGGATAAGCAACTTGGAGCCCATATCCTTCCAGCACCCCTAAAACACAGCTGCCTCTACTCTGGAAGGTTGCACATGGGGTGGGAAGAGAGGGATTAGAAGCCAAACATTGTAAAGGAGTTTTGCCTTAAAAACGCTTTTTAGCTAGAATAAAAGACAAGGTCTCGGTCTTTCACAGCAACCCCAATAAGGTGCCCAGCGCCACTGTGAGAGGAAAAGCATGAAAGAAAACCACATTCCCAAAAATCTGATCCAGCCCCAAAGCAGGACAGGTCATCTGTGGGGCCCAAAAGCTGCCCCTGGTGCCCTGTACTGGAGGAACTGGCTGGAATGGGAGCAGAACCCAGACTGACCACAGGCACAAACACACCAAAACCTGAAGGGCTGCAAAAGGGGACAATGCAAAACCATTTAAAAAAAGGCACAGCGACTCTTCCCATGCCACCCTCACTATGTAGGGGTGTTCCCCACATACCCCAAAGACATTCCTGGTGCCAGCTGGAATTGAGCACTGACAGCATCCCCCTGACCTCCAGCACCCAACCACCAGCAGGGCACTCCACAGTTCCCCTGGGAGCTCCCCTGGTCACCCATGAAGAGCCAGATCTCAGAGTCCCTGTGCCTGCCCTCCCCACGGGCAGCAGAGCAGCCACCCAGCCTGAGTGCAGAGTCCATCTTCTGCACAAATCATTGTGGAAAAGAAAAAAAATGAACAAAAAAAACCCAAATGTTTTTCAGAGGATGAGTCACTTCAGCCTCAAAATGCAGCATGTGCTTTGGCCATGGTAAGAAAACATACACACACACACACACACACACACACACACACAAATGAAGCCAGTGATGGAAAACTTCCTTTTCTGTTGTATTTCTGAAGAAAAAGAAGGCCAAAGTAGTAGTAAAGAAAAGTTCCTTTCCTAGGATGAGAGACCCCTTAAATGAACCAAACCTTGCTAAATTAGTCCTGGTACTTCAGGGACATAGGTGAAGTTTTGGCCATCAGGAAGTGCTGCCCTAACTCCTTCCCAGGAAGGAACACACAAGATGTGTCACTTCCAAACAACCTAAACCAGGCTTCCTGCGCACACACAGACACAGAACCAGCAGAGCCTGAAGCAGAAGAAAGGGTGGGAATTCCACCAGCATCTGGGACAACATACCAGTGTCTCATCCATCCCTCAGTGCTCTGGGACTGCTGCAATTGGGGATTACACAACACTCGCCAAGAGGTGCAGCAGCAAGGCACAGGATGATTACCAGAACAAAGGGGATGCTGCTTTCCAGCAGGGATGCTCCTGCCCCATCTCTACCCCAAGCCCAGGCTCTGAGGAGCAGCCCAGCCTTACTATGGCCAGGAGCAAACCCATCCCGTAAGCAGAGATGAGCTTTAATCCCAAGAACACTCAGGTTGCCCAATCTGGTCTTTGGAAAAAATAAAATAAAAGTCAAACCAAACAAAAAAAAACAAAAAAACAAACAAACAAACAAACAAAACAAAAAAAAAAGCCCACACACTCAATTTGTGCTTTTCATGTTTCAAGAGACTCATACCCACTCGAGGCACCAAAGTTTCTGCCAATTCTCCCTCTGTTTTAACTTGTCTTCATGGGCTTCTTTTCTACAAAAGGGAAAAACAAACCCAACACACTGGAAAGCTGGATATACTCAGTAAGATTTTTATCCAAGCAGCTCAGTCAAACTAATGAAGAAAGATCATTAAAAACCCAAAGTTTGAGTTAATATGTTATTATACAAGTGCAATTCAGCTGCTATGCTAATAAAAAGCCTTTGGGGAATGAAAAACAAGCCAAACTGCAAAGCACATAATTTATAATTCTACTGGTATTCTTAAAAACACACACACAACAAAACAAGAAAAAAAATACTCAACACATTTTGTATTTGGCTTCCTAATCATTGTCACTTTTCAATTAGAAGAGACCTCATTCCATTTCTCTCTGTAATTTTCCCCAAGGGAAGTGTTATAAACGCACTAGGCTTTACAAGATGGGCATATTCCGCCTCCAAATGCAAAGCAAGGTCACACTAATTTAATTTTGCATAATTTTTATTCCAGAATACGTTTCAAACTAACAGGTTCAGACACCACATTTAAGTGACACAACCTGCTTTTCCGTATTTTCCGTCTAGACGCAGCAGCTCCGGGAGCTGGGCACCGTGCGTGCCACCGTTTTGCAACTAAGCATTTTTCTCCCCCAGATCCTCAGCACCCTAAAACAGAGTATTCGTGACCAAGGAGGACGACTTGTCATGTCCCATCCTTCACGTTCAACGCTCGCTTGCCACTTCAAACCACGCCTGGCCTTGGACATGGGCTACACTGGGGATTACCTGAATGGATTAATGGGGACTGCTTCTCAAAGCCTTCCACTCTCCTGTCTTTAGAAGCAGCTCATGCCCTTGCTGCCCACCCTGCTGTCCAGTCACCAACGCCATAAAGCTCTAAAGTGTCTGAAATGTATGGATTTATGTGTGGGGAGGTGCTGGCCACACTCCTCCCACTGCAGACCATACGCATGGCTCCACAGAAGTTGCTGCAGGAAGGTGCATCTGGGAGCTTCCTCGAGTCCCTATAAACAAAATACTGGCACCCACAGGTTTAAATTAATGAATATATATTTACAAGGAGGGAGAGTGATTTGAGTCAATGATGATGCTGGGAGCACCCTCATGGCTGTAGGATAGGTGAGGCTGGGTCACACTTTAAAGGCATTGCCCTGCCTTTTACAGCTACACTTCAGTTCATAAAATGCTTCCTATAAACTTTATTAACACTCTTCCTTCCACACAGAGCATCTCTGCAGAAGACAAACTCTCCAAACTACCACAAGTATAAAGGAGAAAAAAAAAAAAAATCCCAAAACCTGTATTTTGCTGCAATCATTCCAGATGCTCCAGCTATCATTTATAGGTGGACATAACAGCTTTCAGGCAGGGTCTCAGCCAAGATGACTCTTGCTTCCAGCCAGGTGTAACACGCATCTGTACGTCAAACCAGTCATCCCCAAGCTTCAGCACAATTTCTTGTGTATTGGATTTGTGTATCACGTGAGAAGTGATGAGAAGTGAAATTACTCAGGAGATAACAGCTAAGCTGAAGAAATACAGCTGCACTAGCCACAATTCCTAAGAAAAAAGTTAAAGAAACCTCACACTCTTACACGCTCACACACGCTCTTACTCTCTTTAAAGTGTTCTCCCTCTCTCAGAGGCTGTGGACAGCAAAGAAGAGATGCAAGAACAAAGAACTTCAGAAGGCAGATTACTCACCCTCTGCCGCTCATCTGCTAGGTCATCTCAGAAACAATCAGAGCAGGCGAAGTCATTACTGCACTATTTTTGTATTAGCATCTGCTACATTTATCTTCTAATGTCTCCATAAAACCAGATACGAAGGGCACATCAGATTGTCAACAATTGTATTTGTTTACAAGACAGCACGGGAAGTACTGCAGATAGATATAGAATATGATCTCAATATTGATAGTGCCGCTGCTGGCACTGACTGGCAGCACCTTGAAGGTGCAGCAGCACTGAGGCATCAAAGGGACCAGGATCAGGCCTGTGACAACAGGCAGGACAGCTGGGAAGAGCTCATGTTGGGCCTGCTTCATGCGTCATCAGTACAGTTAACAGCTAAAGTGCATTTCTGGATTCAGCACACTCAACTCTGATGCAGCGAGCAGAAACGATGCCGTGTGAGCCAGTGATGACACGCTGAGATGGGGCAGGAGGGCAAGGAGCAAGTGAGACTCAGAAAAGGAGCCAGCTGAGAAAAAGCATTGCTGGAAAACAGGGGATAGGGCCCCAAGAAGTCCTGTTCACAGTGCCAAGCCTTGGGCCATAAGTGTGTTTAATATAGTTCTTTTTCTTCATCTGTCACCCCAGGTAGTCAAGCATCACATCCTCTGAGTCACTGGCAAATGATGGCCTCATCCCCCCACTCCCATTTTTGTTTGTTTTAAAGGAAACAGCCCCATTTCATGCTTAATAGTCACAGAAATATCAGACTGGTTTGGCCTCAGAAAATTTTTTCGTGCTTAAAAAGCACAGCAACTGTCCTGGCCACACCACTGGGCCTGGTTTCAAAAGGTGACCTTCCTAAGCTCACACAGTTCAGTGGCAGCTGGGAGGAGTGGGACAGGCACCCAAGGGCCAGAAAGGCAGGATCAGCGTGGCAGAACTCATGGGAGTTCTCATTCTGCTTTTACAGGGAAATGGCAAATGTGAGAGCTGGGGTCAGCAGCTCTGTCAGCCAGGACACTTCCCGACTCCGAGCAGAGACCTGTCAGCCGGAGACTTGTTCAGAGAAACCCCTGAAGACATGAAACAGCTCCCTCAGAGCAATGAGAACTAACAAGGTTCTTTGGGACACGCAGACTCTGAAATCCTGCATATGCCAACCCTTTCTCTCTTTTCTGTGCCTATTTCTCTCACCCTCCCCTTTTCCAGGATTTTCAGACAAGGTATTTCACACACAGTAAGGCTGATCCCAGCCTACCGAGATGACTGGAAGGAGTACATGGCTTTTGAAGTTACTCCCAAGGGTGAGAACAGCTAAACTGAATTAAAAGAATAAAGTCATTTTGATTTTGCACTTAAAAGACAGGTAAATTTGCTTGCTCACTCGAAAATGTTGAGCAGGGCTCATGGTCCCCACCAAGGTGAGAACATCCAGAGTATCTCCTGCTTCCCGAGAGAAAGCACAGTGGCATCAGGCCTGGATGACGTCTGGGCAGAGGTGAGGGCAGAATATCACCCACCCCTTTGAACATCCAGCATCCAGAGAGAGGGACATAGAAACAAGAGTTTACCATCTGCAATTCTGAATCAGAAAAAAAAATCTACCAAATAATGATTGAAAAAACACAGCACACAACATCCGGATCAAACCCCACCAGCTGACCCTGAAAGACCAAACGGGTTTTGTTTGTCAGGGGTACTTCTAACAGCCAGTAAAAATAAACACATTAATAAATAAGTATTTTCATATACCTTGGAAACACTCCTGATCAATATGTGGCTTGCTACTGTAGAGGTTTTTTTCCTTCCACCCAGCAGAAACTCATGACAAAGGAAAGCACATCTCATTTATGAACTTAGCTATAAATACTTTTGCTAACTGCCATTTAGGAATTTCATTTCCTGCTTGAGCAAGTCCTGTTGAAAGAGGCAATTACCAAATTTGTTTCTAGTTATAGAAATAGATGTTTGTCACTGCCCACATCTGTTTCCACAGACAAATTGCCAGACGCGGACGCTCCAGGGAGAGCAAGTGCTCCATGCAGGGAGGGCTTTGCCCCTTCTCCAAACGGCAATTACAGGGATTGGGTTTCCGATTCCAGCTTCCTCTGAGCCCCGTCTCCCACTGCAACGGAGCTGCCTTGCACTGACAGGGCACCTGCAGCCTCCATCAGCTGCATCCACCTGCGCCGCATCACCCAGCAGCGCCGGGGCTGCTCCCTCCTCCTGCTGCCGTGGAGACACCAGGGAATATGGGGAATATGGGATTCATTTGTCACCCAGCCCAGCACAACGAGGAGCCTTGAATTGCGGAGGTCACGAGGAGCCAGCAGGCTGCACTTGCTGTGCACACAGAAAGGCAGGGAGCAGCGGAGCAGGGAGAAGGCAGGGAGCTGTCCTGCTCCGTGTGCGACACCCCAGCGCACAGTAGCCGGCGGGGATGGCTCGTGGGTGTGGAGATTGGGTTCGTGGATGTCATCGGCATCAACCACAGCCTCTTCAAGCTGTACACGCTGGGTTTCACCGGGTGTCTCTCCACCCTGGCTGTCCCCTAGAAAGTTTCCATTTCCACTTATTCTTGGGGAAACCATCTGTGGGTCAACTCCCAGTGCGCTCAGCCAGGACCCTGTCAGAGCCCAAGGCAGCTCCAGGTGCCCCAGTGCCAGCACTCAACCCCAGTCATGGTGCCCAGTAAGTCCTGTGGGACCAGTGCTCAAGCAGGGACACCTTGAGTGAGACACAGACAGCAGCAGTGCCTGTAACTCCCTGCCACAAGCACAACATCCATCAGCTCACACTCAGCACCCAGCTAGGGACACCACCGAGGTGCAGAAAACACCCTGAACTGTGGCTGGGGAACCTGTGCTCCTCCAGCATTTCTCCTCTGCACCAGCGTGGCTCCCTCACACCACCTCACTTATCAACCAGTAGAGCCCTGAGGAGCCCCGTGACATTTAGGAACAGCACCAGGGACCCTGCTGTGCCCCTGTCCTGAGGTGCAGCTCCCCCAGGGGCTCCAGGACACGCAGCCCTGGGCAGCAGTGCCACAGGGGCTGCCCTGGCTTGCAGACGGGTGTCGAAACCTGGATTGAGCAAGTTGGCCAAAGCCACACAGGTCATGACAGGGCTGGAACTGCGACCGGATTTCCTCAGCACGGTCCAGGGCCAAAAAATGGGAAATACTCCCTGCTCTGCCTCTTCCCAAGCACCGTTATCATCTGTGCCACTCTGAAGCTCCCGCTCACTAGAGGAGCAACCTTTCACAAGGCAAGTCACTCCCAGGGAAAAAGGACAATCTTAAGTTACAGGCAAAATTATGCAGTGCAGAGAAAAAATATGCAAAATGCATGCAAATGCCCAGACAGGCACACTGTGTCTGGTCACCACAGGATTTAAGTTCAGTTCTTGAACTGGTCTGAACTGGTCGCTACCACCAGACGGGAGCGAATGCATGTGCACACTCTCATAGAGATGTGAAAAAAATGTATATTTTTATATATATATACACACAACAGAGTGAATGGGGGAGGTGAGTACAACCGCCCCAAATCTGACAAAATTAAAGGTAATAAATTTACTTCCACCTCAGCTGCAGCAACAGCCTGAGAAAGGTTTTAACTCCCACAGCAGATCTGCTGGGAAGTCTGTTTCATTGGGGGGTTCTGTATGTGCGTGTTTTAGGGTGCACACAAAGAGAATGCCAGGCACAGACACGGTTTGGGGCCAAGAACAGGGCTGGGGTCACCTGCCCTTCCTGAACATCCTTGTCCTGGGCTTCCCTGCCCTCCCTGAACAACCTAATCCCCATCCCAGGGTACTCTGCCCCCTCCCCCAAGCATCCCCATCCCCATCCCGGGGTGCTCTGCCCCCTCCCCCGAGCATCCCCATCCCCATCCCGGGGTGCTCTGCACCCTCCCCCGAGCATCCCCATCCCCATCCCGGCCCATCTGCGTGCCTCCTGCTGCCCCATTGTCTCGCTCCCCCGTCCCATCCCCAGACACAGGGGGCGGGGGGGGCTGCAAGCAGCCGACCCCCGGGTCAGCCCCCACAATGGGCCCGGGGGGAGGCGGCAGAGCCCCGGCCGGCCCATCCCGGCCGCTGCCGGGCCGGCACTGCCCCGCCACCTGCCCGCCGGGATGCGGGATGCGGGCGGCAGCTGTCCCGCACCGGGCGGGAGGGGGCACAGCACCGACGGGAAGATTATCCACGGACACAGCCTGTCCCCTTTTCACTGCATTTAACAATAAAGCAGTAGCTATAGCAACGGGGTTAATTAATGCATCGATTTGCATAACTAAAACTCCGCACCCATTGAAACCCCGCTCGTACGGGCCCGCGGCTGGGGACCCGCACCCAGAGCGGGGACGGGGCTGCGGGGACACCCCCGGTGCAGCGACACCCGAGAGCCATCCGCTCCTCACACCTCCATCCCCACAAAGCGCTTGCACGCCAGCATGTGGAAAAGAGCAGGAAAACGGGGGCTTGAAGTGTCCTTCAAAAAATAAAACTGAGGAGAAAAGTGATTTTCAGGGATGGAGGGAGTAAAGCGCATTCCAAGGCAGAGGGGGTAAGGAGATAGGGAATGTAAAGGTTTCAGACTATCGTATAACCAGAGGGGGAAATGTCTTCTCACCACAAACATGCATCTGCATGATGTCTAGACAGTCATAAAAAGGGCAATTAAAGTACTGCAGGCTGCAGTAAGCCAATGTCTCCTCTCCCAGTCTAAACAGTTGAAACATACTGCACGAACTTCGGGGGGCAAAAAATATAGGATAGAGAGAGAAAAAGACAAGTTTGTAAGGAAAAATGTTTTGAAATTCAGTTTTAAATAAGCCAGTAAATTAATTCAACCTTGTCGCATCTCTGCCTTATAACATATCAAATATTCCGCCTGCGTCCTGTCTAGACTGCGATAACAAAGGGCATTTAAAGCCCTGCAAGATGCGCTGACAGAGTAGCCATTTAAAGATGCAGTATTGCTTTCTCCATCTAAAACGATTTGTCAGACGGAGTTAAAATGAAAATGATAAGTAATCACTCTGGTTCACAACCATTTCAAAGGAAAAAAACCCACAAAACCCCCACAGCTCATATATATAAATCCCACTAAAATCATTCCAATGTATCATTCCAGTGGGATTTGTCTGGTCTCTTTTTTTTATGGCATTTGCTTTTTTTTTTTAAATTTATTTTATTAATCTGAGATGTCAGTAGCTTTCTGCAGCACATGCATTTCTAAACAGGAGTGTATTAAGTTTGAAAAAGCCAGCTCCAAGTTTTAACTGATTTATTGGCAAAAAATGATGACTTGTGGAGAGACACTATTATAACCCTAAGGGTTAACATTGAAAAGGAATTTTTTGTTTTTATTTACTTAGAAACAAAAGAATAAACTGTATCACATGAGAAAAACTGGCCAGTCCCCATCACTGACACAGTTGAGCCTGGTCAGTCCCAGTCCTCAGGAATGCAAAAGAGAAAAGAAAGTTAAAGCAAACTATGTGGGTGAGCAGAGTGTTGTTTTTTTACCGAGAAAGGATAGTTTTCTGGAAAAAGCAAAAGAAGATATAATCCCGTCTAACGCAAGAAACATTCTCTTCCCTCTCTGAGCTTTATCAGCTGCTGAAGAACCAAAAAACCTCAAAATAAAATACACAGGCAAAATCACAGATCTGCTGAACAGGAGGGCAAACGCTGCCTGTGACAGGGTCAGGCCACAGCCACCCCCAGGCCACCACTTCCACCCCAGTGCAAGACTGGCTTGAGAAACTGTTTTGTTGTGACATGGCATGACCACATGTGACCAGCATGACCTGTGCCCAGCCCCACTGCACAGTCCCTTCTACAGGGCAGGGTCATGGGGGGAGTCACACCTGGAAGTTCAGAATCAGGTCAAATTCAGTTCTTCTCTGCTCCTCACCCTACAGCATCCCACCACCACCTCATCTGCACCTCCCCCTGTCTCCCAACCCTTGTTTCTTAATTATTATTTTAATAAGACTGTTTCCAACTTCATTGTTCATTCCGCAATAGCCCCAGGGCTACAACTGTTCATTAGACAGAATTTCTGCTTTAATTGCACTGACACAGATGTGTAGGTTATCTGGAAGAAATTACTAAAATGAGCAGTAAAGAATGGGGCTGGATGCTTTTCTTCCCTTATGGAGAGTTTAATTTAACATTATTTCCCCCCATGCCCCGTACAAGCAGCATCACTCGCTACACTGCGGGTTCGCAGAGGAATTAACCCCAAACTGTTCCCACTGCACACAGGTGCATGAGGATTCCCACAGGGTCGGGAGAGGGACAGGTTTGGGGGCTCTGTGATCTCCACCGCTGCCAGTGGGATGGTCTGTGTCCCCCTCATGTCCCCCAGGCAGCACAAACCAGTGACATTCCCCCGAGAGTGGAAGCATCTGGGACGATGAACAAAGCTCTGGGGAAGAAGCTGGGCTACCACTTCTACCTGCCCATCCCTGCATGTGCCAGGACAGGGGTGGGAAATAGGCTCCCCTGCCCCCCCCCCATCCCCTGCAAAGAAGAAAGACTAAAAAAATGTTATCACTTCTGCTCAACAGTGCCTGGGCTTTGAACCCACCATGGCTGTGCAGCTGTCAAATCAGCCATGGAGTTCACATGAACTTCCTCTGCAATTCATGTTGGCAAGAGCCAGACACATAATAGCTTTGGATTCGGGGAGAAAGACCTGCCAGCATTATTTCTATTTAAAACCTCTGTTTGAGCTTCATAGACTCATTCTTCACACATGATACACATGCACACACACACAAAATGCAGAAGTGAGCCAGATCCAGAAGCATTTCATTTCACCAAGAGCAGCGCCTAACAACAATTTCAGGTTTTGGCTCTCTGTTACTATTTAAGAGATTTTAATTCAATACTAAAAAGCATGAACCTGCCAATTTTTTGTTATGTCTTCTTGCCAGGAAGAAGAAAAAAGTTGCTCCCAACTTCTTTATTGAACCATTTCCTCCTCTGCACCTCCCTCCTCCAGACAAGGGGCTGCAGCCCAGAAGCACCTCCTGGCCAGGGCAAGGCTGACAAGGGTGGGCTGGGACAGGGGCAACATCACAGATTCAAGTCCCATCTCTAAATACGTCTAAAAGTCACTAAAAACATATCCTTCAGCCAAACTTGTCTTTAAGGGGGAAGGAAAATTTCATAAACGCTTCATGTTAAAAAAGCCTGCATTAAGGGAAAAATCATCCCTTTGTTGCTAGGGGACTTACTTGCTTTGTATCTGCTGAAAACCTTTAAAATCAACCCCGAGACTGAAGCACCTCACGTGCTAAACATCAAGAGACAGAACACATCAGTTCCATCCCTCGTTTGCAAGTACTTTGCTCAGGCCTGACTTCGTTTTGTATCTTGGTCCTCGATGCTTTTTGGCAGTTTGCTCCAGACTTACTGGCAAGGGCTAAAAGGTTTCTATTTAGCTGGTGTCAGCTGAGCATCTGTGCCGGCAAGAATTGGAGTGGGGGTGATCCCGACTGCCTTTCAAAAGCACATTTCTTTTCTGGGAGCTGCCACAATAATTTTAAATCTAAGCGTGTTTGGGTAGCGGGGTGACTCCCTCCGGAGGGGTGCCCCGGTGCAGCAGTGGATGCGGGGAGGGATTCCTGATCAGCGGAGGGAAAAGGAGCTGGGAACGCTCCCTAACCTGTGACCCTCATAACAAAAGGCAGGGAGAGCGTCTAGACCTCCAGTCTGACGGGGAGTGAAGGGAGCATTGTGCTCCGGCACACTGGGGCTGCTCAGACAAGGCGGGCACAGAGGCGCTGCGGGGCAGGAGCAGCGAGGCAGCCCCAGCTGCAGCCCCGGCATCGCCCCGAAACGCTGGCGGGGGAGGGGGCACGCACAGACCACCCTTCCTCCCCTGCACAGCCTTTGCAGGGCCGCTTCCACTTCCCAGCGCAGCTGGAACCCGTGGAGCTGAAGGAGCCCGTCAGATTTCCAGCCCCGGGTTTCCCTTCGCCTCCGTGTATTTTACACATAGCATCCTCACGCTCCTGAACACAGCGATCCTACAATTCCAGCTCCGTGCGGAGTTGCCAACAGGAAAGAGCAAAAGAAAATATGCTTCCTTGCACAGAGCCTTTATTTTCTGCTTTCCCTGTCTGGCTCAGTTAAAAAGGGACAAACCAAGATGTTCCTTCTCTGCCAAGCCTAGAGGTCAACTCAACATTCAGAAAAAGCTGAAGACCCAGCTTTAACACATATTTCTTGTGTGACCCTGATCAAACCCCTTGGCTTCTCAGTGTTGAGGTCCCCACATATAAAAATACAAATACCCTAAATAAATGCTGGAGCTAATGGCAGGTTACTACCAGGGAACCGCACAAAAAGAAAACAAAAGACCTATTAAAACCCCTCGTTCGTCTCTGCCAGAAAGAAAACACTATTACCCAGTACTTAAAAAGATGCATTAAAAGAGAGAGAGCATCCAGCAGGGTTAAGGACACCCCTGGCAGAGCAGTGAGGGGAAGCACTCCTGGCCAGCCACCCCCTCAGGATAAGGTTTTGGGGTGATCCCACACCCTGGCCATGCCCATGTCAGCACAGGCAGCAGGAGCAGCAGCTGCCCCAAGCACACACAGCACACAGTGGGACCACACGCAAACCTGGGAGCCCATAGATCAGAATTCTGGGCAAAACAAAACCCTTTAGTTTCACAATTCCTGAAGGAAAGGTAAATACCTGGAAGATGTGCTCCAGCCCAGCTATACAGCTGAGAAACCAGTGTGACCCGTGGTGGCACTGGTGTGGTGTCACTCACTGGCCCAGTGGCACTGCTCCATGCAGGACCTGCAACCCTGGGCACAGCCAGCAGCCACCTCAGGGAACTCCCCATCCTTCTGCCACCTCCAGGCTGGATCTCTGGAGTTACAGCCTGAGACCAAGCAAAACCAGAGCCAGCAACTGAGATAGTTTCAACAGCTATTAAATCCCCACTTCCTTGTGATGAGAGGTGAAATCTCAACAGCTGATGGTGAATGCAGTGAATTCAGAGCAAGAGAGGAGTTTTACTATCTTGGTAGTCATGTGATGCCAATCCTTTACCAACACACCTTACCACATCCCTACTTTACACAATAAAAAGGTGAGGGATTAGGACTTTCTTCTGCCCCTGTCTCTGCTGCTTCCTATCCCATCTCCAAAACATCACCAGTCCTGTAGCAACTCCTTCCCCAGGTGCTCCAGGTCCCTGGGACCACTGAGGCACCAACAGAGCCGGGAGCTGTGCCAGGACCCCACGTGGTGGCACCAGGGTGAGATGCCTCACACCTGCAGCTTCAGCAGGGTCCAGCCAGAACTTCCTCACAGCTTGGCACCTGCCATGGCAAGCAGCTCATCTCCTGACAACTGCCTGGGGTTTATTTTTGGTGCACATGCACAGCGAGACTGAGAGATCCCACACTGGGATTTTATCAGCAGTGTGCAGCTATGGAAACACGCATTTGAGACTAATATAACAAAACGCCCAAACCCACAGCAATAAAATAAAGAATGGTGCACACTGGCATTGTCACAGGGGAGCATCTCAGTGAATGCACAGCATGACCCGGGTTCTCTCAGAATTCACCCAAATCTCTAAGAAATCACGCATTTTCATGTACTTACATGTTTAGCTATGTGAATTTTGCTTGGTGCAAACCCTCCACCCTGCCCTTTGATTTTAGAGAGTTCAAGGAATAGATCTCCTCCTAAATAATACGAATAGCCATTTGTTGAGGGCATTCTCTCCTTTCCCCTCTGCCCCCATTTCCAAGCCACCCTCTGTGAGAAGTGGGAGAGCTGATACAAAATCCAGCAGAAACTGCAGCACCTCTTTTTTCACTCCCCACGGAGGGGACACAGTGTTGCCTGACCATGTTTCAGTGCATAGATCCGGGCAGAGGCTGCAGCTCAGCCGAACTGCTCCCTCTCAGCAGGCAAGAGAGGGATCCACAAATCATTTACAGGAATCCAAGAGTCTGACATCCACAGTGCAGACACCCAGGAGTTACCAGGGAGATGGTGGAATACCTTAAAAACCCAGGAAAAAAAGCCCAGTGAAAGCCAAACCTCCCTTGAGGGAGGCAGTGCTGCTCCTTGCCCAGGTTTGGTGTTTTGACCCACCAGGTGCAGGGCTTTATCCCAGGTGGCACAGGGATGGGCAAGGGTATCTCCCCCCGGGGTTCTGGCTCTGCAGACAGCACCAGGACGCTCCGGCAGGACGCGGGTGGTGGAGGTGGCGATGTCTGGGAATGCCGGCCCAGGCTGGAGCTGCAGACAAGGACCCAGACAACAAAGGCGAGGCAAAAAGCCGTCTGATAGAGGCAGCCCCGTCTGGCAGGCCAGGCTTTCAGAAGCCTGGGCATGCACTGATGTCTGCAAGCACAGCTCTTCGCTGGGCGCACAATTAACCCTGCAGCAAGATCACTAAAGTGTCCTGCAGCACACTCCAAATAGTATCCATCTGGTGAGATGAAAAAAACCCAAAGAGTACAGGGGTGCAGCAAAGGAGCAAACAACTGGAGACTGCAGGGAATGACTCTACAACAAACAGAAATTATACTTAATTTTCTGTTATTTATATTCTAAGAAAACCGCATGTTTTCACTTGCATCTCTGCCTCCCTCCCCGAGGCACAAACACACACACAAAATGGGAAGACCAGGGAAAGCAGGAAGAGCAGCACAGCTCGAACACATCCCCGCTCACACGCTCTCCCAAATCACAGTACAAGAAATCGGGTGCGAGTTTTACAGCCGTGGAGTGACAGCCAAACACCTTTTGCTGGAGTGAAAACGCCCTGAGCAGCCGCTCAGAGCCCGGGGACACCAGGGCTCCCTCTGCCCGCCTTATCTGCTGAGATCGTAAGGCATTAATATAAAATAAATGTGAATAAAGCATTGACTGCTGCAGGACAGTTTCCCTACGGGCTGGTGTGAGTGCCCCAGCTCCGGGGCTGATGGCAGCCTCGGGCTCCCGTGGTTCCCTGCCTGATGTCTGCACCACGATAACGCTGCCGGGGGACCAGTGGTGTCTTACAGCTTTTTTGCATAAGCAAGGACTATCCTGCTGTGCAACCAAATTGTGCCACGAGGCTCGAAATAAAGGAACTGAAATAATTCCTTTTTTCCCCCTCTTATTTTAGATTATGACTTTTACTAATTGATGCTTGATAAAAGCTTAATGAATGATTTGTAGGCATTATAAGCACGTTAAGGATCTGAGTGTGGTTATAAGCCAAGGTCTTGAGCTCTATTGACTTCACAGGCTCTATAGCAATTGATTTGCCATTTATTAAAATCATTTATTCACCACTTGTTAACGTTTTATTTAGCTGGTTCTTCCCCAGCAGGCTTGGGACATCCTTGAGCAAAGACACCTTACTTTTGAGGTACTGTCATAAACTCTATTCTAAACTGAGAGACAGACCCACAAACATTGTAACAGTGTGTTTTTAAAGGCTCTTTTGCAAACAGGTTCAGCTCAAATTCAGGAGCCTGGTTTAGCTGGACTTCCAACACCTGGTTTTGCCTGTGCTGAACATGAGCATCTCTGGCCACACTCAGCAGAAGTCCCACATCCCATGACTTAAAATGGTTCAGGATGTCAACTACTTTCATAAAATAGAGTGAAAGTCTCTTTACTCAATATAACACTGCTCATCAGTTTGCTAGAGTAATAGCACATGGAAGAGTGCTGGTGCTTAAAGTGGCACTCAACTTTTGAACGTTTCTACATTGAACAGTAGAAGACAAAAAATCCCATCCAGGATTACCAAAGTGCAGCCAGATATGGATGGACAAAAAAATAGCAGGTTTGCAGAGTCAGCCTCTGAAGACACCACTGAATCCCCCTCTGCACCAGAAGAGCAGGTGCCTGCTGCTCTCAGGGCCAGGCAATGTCCCACCCGTCCCGCAGAGCAGTAACCGGGGTGTTTACGGTACAGCAGCTGCAATCATGCAATCAGCCTTCGTAATTAGATCTTGGCAACTCTTGAAATACTTCACTTACCCAGTTTACCTGGAAAGGTGCGACCTAAACATTCAGTGCCTGGAGACATTTGAAAGAAAAACAGAAAGGATCCGTCAGTGATGGGAGCCACCTCCGAGCGGCTGCACACACACCCCAGCTCCCCTCCTGGGGACGCGTCCTGGCAGAGCTCCCCCGTGGCCAGCAGACACCTGCTCCCACACCTACCATCTCCACAGGGCCAGCACTACCAGAGGTGCCACCACTCCTGGTTAATGACCCCACGTGCTTTTCCCACACCAGACATTGTCTCTCGAGGTCCCATTCCTCTCTCCCCTGCTTCCCCAGGACTGCTCTCCTCATCTCGCCCGACGGCAATGCCAAAGCTCTACAGAGGTTTCTGAAGTTTCTGGGATCACTCAGCCCACCCCAGAGACCTCCCTGCCACATCCAGACAGACAGTGCCAGACTGCCTGTCCACAGCCCTGGGCAGCACTCTGCACTTCCAGGCACTGGTGGACTGTTTATCACATTCTCTCTCCTCTGCAATCACACAGAGCTGAGCCCCGCATGCTGCTGAGCCTGCTGAAAGCTCAGGGTCTCCTGACACCCCATGTCCAGAGTGGGGGCTGTGGCTGTGGAGTGTTGAAGAGGAAGAGCCACTGTAAAATCTTGCACAACACCCCAGGAGCAATGCCCAGCAGATCTATTTTCAAGTGAGGAGAACAAAGCAGCAAAAAGTTTGCAATAGAAGACAACTCATGACTTCTCTCTCACCCATCAGTGTGTGACTATCTGCAATACTGAAGGGATTAGGGGACATGGATCCTCCCCAGGGCCTGGCAAGCTGAGACACTGTGGGCTGGGTGGGAGCTCTGCATCCCGCAGGAAGTTCGCCAGAGAAACACACGTACTCAGGACTCTTTTATGAAGCCTGTAAGAACTGTCTGTCACTGATAATAGTTAATTGGTACTAATTAGTACAGTCTGATCAGAAGGAGTCCCACTGGCCTATAAAAGTGGCCTTTAACCCAGGCAAGGGAGGCTATCACTGCCAGACGTGCCACACTGGGGCCACGGACACATCACCCGCTCCTCACACTGCTCCTGCCTCTGCAGCAAGAGAGCAGCCTGGGAGGCTCATGGGGATATATCAGCATATTGCTCCCCACAAATAAAGCTTTAAAAAGTTACTTTCCATGTACCTGGGAGGACTGAGATAAGCAACTTTTTCATCCCAGGAAAAGATTTAGGATCAGAGAGTCACTGTAAATTACTGCAGCAGCTAAATAACGAGGGGTCCCAGGCTGGGCTCACTGATGTGAAGTCAGGCTGATTTAGATGCCTCACATGCAGGTGTTCAAAAGTGGCTCTGCAAACATGAGGTGTCACCTGAATGCACATGGGCAGCCGAGAGCCTCCATGTGCACCATCACCACCACCACCCCGCTGGAACAGGCACCGACACCAAGCGTGACAGGAAAGGAAAGAAAGGAATTCTGCCGAGCCAAACACCGACATGTGGCAACAAGCTTGGACCTCCTCCTCCTCCTCCTGCTCAGCCAGCTCACTGCACAGAGCCTAGAAAGGGGTGGGAGGCTGGAAAGGAGTGAAAGGCCAAAAGAAGACTGGAGGCCAAAAAGGGTGGGAGTCCCAAAAGTAAAATGTAGAGTCTGAGAAGAAGTGGATGCCAAAACAGCTTGGGAGACCCAAAAGAGTGGAAGTCCAAAGGAAATTTAAAGCTTGAGAAAAAGAGACCCTGTGCATGCAGCTGGCTGGATCAGGATCAGCTTTTCTCTGGCTAAATTTCCAAAAGGGTAGAAAGCAATGTCGCTCCCCTCCCTGCTCCACAGCCCAGGCAATGCAGTGTGACACCCTGTGCACATGTGGGCACATTGTCCCCATCATGTCTCATCCAAGATGTTTGGCCATGGTCTGGGAGTGGGAGAAGCCAGCCTGAACCCTCTGAAGTCAGGCAAGATTTTGGGACGTTGCCTCTCCCCTCTCTCTCAGCACGCCTGCCTCTCCCATCCTCATGTCTGCCCTTTAGGTTCAGCCACGTATTTGCCAACTTTTTAAATGCAAATGGGCATTGGCACATAAAGTCGGTGCTTTAAACCTGACCAGAGCCACCCTCAGCTCTCCTCCCTCCCTCCATATATGCATAAACTTCTTTTATGCAACCGGCAGCAGGGAAGAGATCCAGGGAGTGGCTGAGCCGTGCCCAGAGCCCTCCTGCTCCGCAGTGCTGCCAGACAGCTCCATGGGAAGGGTGGCTCAGGCTCTCTGCCTACCAGCAGCAGCATGGAACCAGTAATTACCCTGGCTGGACCAACACCTGCTCGTGGTTTTGTCTTACACTGTTTGTGCAACCCAACAGGCTGCCAGCAAAGCAGGGATGTACTTCGCCTAAACAGGTGAAAACATGAAACAGGGAACGGAGCTGCCGTGTTGGTCCCACAACGCCTCTGTGCAACACATGCTGGAAAATCACTGCTGCTTCAGCCTGCAAGGCTGCAAAGCAGGGACGAGCACGGCATGCACCAAAAAGGCAAGTCTTTGCTGGGAAAGGAGGGAAAAGGGCTGCTCATCTGCAGAGCCCGGCTCCTGGACCCAGCCCCACTCTGGTGCAGGGCACATGGATGTTCTTTGCTGGGCTGAAACGCTAGCACTAAAAAAAGCCTGGCTTGATGGGAGAGTCCCCCTAAACAAAGCGTCCTACGTGGGACAGCACGGAGGATGTGACAGCCCTCACCCACCCGGGGCTGCTGCCAGAGCAGAGCTGCTCCCAAAAATGCCCTGTGCCAGTTTAGAGCAGAAGTGCCCATTCCCAAACCAGGGATCTGACCCCTGTGCTCACAGAGCTGGAGCTTGGCAGTGGCGTGGGAAGGGCAACGTAAAGACCATGAGTGACCAAGGGCAAAGACCCCAAAGGAGCACCTGGGCCAGCCTCTGTCTCTGTTGCTTTTCTGCACGGCAGGAAAGGCAGGATCAGCTCCAACCCCACCAGGTCACACCCAATATATGCTCTCCCCCTGTAGGCAGATGGGATTTGTTGTAGATGATTTGTCCTGGAATAAAAACACCAGCCCCACCTTCTTCAGCATATTTACGGAAAGCCGCTAAACATTAAACAGAGGCAAAAAGTGTATCTTTTTTTTTCCAGCAACATCTGGAATTTATCCCTTCTTCCTTCTGAAAAAAAAATTTAAAAAAATCACGCTCTATTCTTTCAGAGAAAGAAAAGTGATTATATAGAATTATAATGCTGGAAGAAGACAGAGAAGAGCAGAGATTTTCTTTGAAACGCTGCTTAGACAACTAAAAAGGGATAGTTTCAAAGAAGCAGCAAATACTATCTCAGCTTTTTCCACCCTGTCTCACACTGCCAGGCCTTCCTCCCATGCCTTGGCTAAGAGACTACATGGAAAGCAACAGATTTTTTGCATCCTTGCAAGACCTTTAGTAAGCTAGAAAGGAAACCAGCTCTCAGGCCTAACTGGTTGAACACAGACAAAATAAAAAAAATTACTCCTCCAATTCCTGCCAACAGGATTTGAAGGCGCCTTGATTTCTATGAAGAAAACCTGCTTTGGGACGAGCTTCCCAAAAGAGGATGTGTCAATCTTTACCCAGGAGAACCAATACTCTGTCTCTCCAGAGAGAAAAATGGAAAGGCTTTAAATATTAAAACAGGAAAAACCATCGGGATTAATATGAGGATACAAGGTCAAAATGTGATATCCTCCACTTCCTCTGGCTCCTGCTCCTAGAACGGCTGGACAACGACCCCACAGCATCACCTGTGCCCGGATGCAGCTGGGGAAGCCTGGGTTCAGAGGGGGGAAGTGAAGCAGCCGCTCTCACGCCAAGCCCACAGAAGAGCCTCCAGCTACTAAATTACCCAACGGCTTAAACGAACTGCATTGATCTGGCTGGAAAACAAAGCTGCAGCTCTTGGCACGTGCCCAGTTAGGAGGGTACAGCCGCATTTTTCACCTGCAAGCAGTTACAGCCACGGTCAGAGACGCTCCTTCCCCTGACATGGGGCGGCTGAGGGGAGAGACCGAAGGGCAAACACAGGTGAGAGGGAGTCACTGCTCCAGACACCTCTCAGACACAGCAGAGCCTCAGCAAATGACAGGTATGGCCAGTTTTGCAATCGAGGGCAAGGCTGTTCCTAGAACAAGTCCCATTACTCCGACTCAACTCCCATCTCCTCAGCTGCACGTGGACTGGATGCAGGATTTCACCAGGACATTAAACTCAGAAGCTGTAAAATCACTGTGCAAAAACCCAATTATACCTATTTTCGTAACAGCCAATTTAAGCTTGTATTTAGGTCCCCTCACATACCCCTATGTTACATAAAGCATTTCTTCCACTTGAAATGTAGCTTTCTAAAGGCCATTTTGCTTAATTTAATGGATGCTTTATGTGGTCTGCAAATCTCTAGAAACGCAACCAAGGAAGACACACGGCTGCAAGACACGGCATGATCCCTTCGTGAGCACGCAGCAGGAACAGGAGAGTATGAAAGGCATCTCCAAACCCATGAACCTGCAGTGACTGGAGTGCACTTGTGCTCTGAAGAGCAGCAAAACCCCACGGTCAAGTCAAAAGAGGAATTCCTAAACATCTGCACACACTGTTAACCCATTCCAGACCGGCCAGCATTCTGCATGCTGCACGCCAGGAGGGATCCCTCCCTCATTCCACAACCACCAGCTGAACTGAGCCCACTCGCGCATGCTTCCCTCAGATTTTAAAGAGCTGCTTTCTGCACTTCAAATAAATAAATGCAGTCATCTCTTTTTCCTTCTTTTTAAAAAAGCTGTACTAATAAAAAGCTCATAGAGAAATCTATTAAATTGAGTCTGTCCATTATGTTTATTGTTCCTTACAACTCAGGCCTGGACGGCAACTCAGTGGAGGTTGAGAAGTGTATTTATCAAGAAAACCCATGAGAACGATGAGGATTAAAAGCTATCAGCATGATAGAATGTGTTTGTAACCCTGCAGTTCGTTCTGCACCTTGCACAGGACCCCCATCACAGACCTCTGCCCGTTCTCCCGGTTTTTGAGCCCATCTCTGGCACATCAGCTCACAGGACAGCCAGCACCTGCATTCCCAGAAAAAGCTGAGGAAGGTGCAGTGTGTATATACTGCTATGAATAAGTCACACTAGAGAAACATAAACCCTGATTGCATTACACACCAGTGATCAGTATCATTAAGTGTTACACACCTTGTGTGTGTCTGAGCAGTTGGAGAGGGAAATGCTGAATTTGAAAACACATCTTCCCATTCAAGGAAAGTCCCATTACGGTAATGTAAGTGTAACAACAAAAATGAGATTCCTGCTTATTACGCAGGAAATAATTGCAATTTAAGATAATTTTTCCCTGAATTGTGAGAAGTAAGTGCGCATCAATCGTGTTGTTTCTTCAGTGTCCTAAAGAGAGCACCTAGCAGGACAAGGTACTTTCAGAGCTCAGTGTAAGATTTCAGCCTAGTCTGTGTATGCTGTTCTGAGGTATTGAAGGCAAGAGACAACCCTTGCTAAGGTGGAAAAATGGTGGAAATAATGAAAACAACACAGAAAGAGCAGGACTTGGTCCTCCAGGAAAGCAGCTGAGACATCTGCCCTCAGTGAAGGCCAGTCAGCACAGGGAACACCGACAGCCACTGACTCTCATTGCACAAATACCTTGTGAAGAGCACAAGGAAATCCAGCCTGGTTCCAGGCCTGGAACAGGCACCAAGGACAAGCCCAACCCTGGGTCATTCCAGCTGCTGAGCTGTGGGTTTCACCCCGTGAAGGGCTCCAAGAGTCAGCCCCACGTACCCTCAGCACCGTGGGAAACGGCGCGGGAGGGTGTGGGAGGCGCGGGGCTCGCTCTGCTTTGGGGGGATCTTTTGTTTTTATAAGAAACAACGACATTAATCATAACATTAAACAGAAACCACTAAGGGAGAGAATTTCCAAGCTTGCTCAGCACAGAGCCCAGCCCGCAGGGGAGCTGCCAGCCAGCGGCCACAGCCGGCAAATTCCCTGGGACTCGTCCTCGGCAGCCAAAGCCACGGAGGGAAGAGGCGACGAGCAGAGTCAGGACTGTTGCAGGACTCGGGCTTGGAAATGTGAGTCTGAATGCTCAGCGGTTAGATGTCTCTTGGGAATTCATCCAAATGGCACTGCTTCTCTCCCACTTGCCCTGCAGGTAAATCTCGCATGTGGCTTACACAATCTGTTGACTTAAGTAAAGCAAGGGCAGGAGAAGAAAGCTGCTCAGACATCAGGAGAGACTCATCAGTCCTTTGGGCAAAAGTCTGGGTCACTTCCCCGTCCGCAGAGAACTCAGGGTGTCAGCCAGGCCTCGTCTCCCTCTGTGGGAGCCGATGCAGCGAGGGTGCAGCCAAACACAGCGCTCAAACATCAGTGAAAGGACAACAACGATGTGTTGCCAAATTCTTCCATATTTTTGGCCAGTGCTGATGCTTAAATTCGGTTTACAGAAATTTGAGTCCGTGAGCTCTGCGTTCTACTCAAGCCCTCTGAACCCTAACCGAGCAGTGACTGTACAGGTCTCCCAGGGCTCGGGAAGGCGAGGCCATGGCCACTTCCAAACCTCATCATGAGTAACACTCATCTGCCCTGCAGACACGGGATGTTTCTAACACACTGTGAGACCACTCCATGCTCTTCAAGGTCACATCTCATTGGATACACATACCTCAGGTGCAAAAGCAGCTGCAGTGTGCGAGGGTGATGAGCAGGCAGGCTCTGGCAGTCAGAGGTCCCACCAGGAATCCTCAACCATAGGCCTCTGGAGTGCTTCTTGCCCCACTATTTCCTATTGCTGGTCTCAAACTCTCTCCTCCTCACAACCAACTCCAGAGCTGGGCCCGGCTCCTCCACTTCCGAGCAAGGCAGGAGCAAATTGCCTCCCCCAAAGCAAAAGCCTAAAACCTGAATGGAGCGATTCTGACACAGCTGCAGACAAGGCTGTTCTGTTATCCGAGTTACAAAGGGAAAATTAGTTCTCACCATCAGTGTAAAGGGACGGAAGTAGAGAAACGCCACCATGTAAAATGCTGGCCATCTTCCCTCAAGATTTTAAACAACTGAAGATGCATTTGGAAGGAAAACTAACCACCTGACTGCCACTGTGAGATGTCGCACAGCCGTTCTGCCTGGTGTGCCAATGACAAACCCTACCCTCATCATCAACACAAGTTAATTATAAGGCCAAATTCTGTGTGTAAAGCTTACAATGATCAAGGTCTGCAACAGCAGAGACGGACTTTGCCACTACAAATATTCCCAGTGCAAGTTCCTGATCCCTGTCTGAATCTCAAGGAAAGCAGAAGAGCTGTGAGAATGGCGAGCTCCTCAGGAGGCAGGCTAGACACTCAATCCATCTCTCGTATCAGACCTGTGTTAACATTTAAACAGGACCTGCTGTTGTGATCTTTAGCAAGGAGCAGATGTGGTTTTGAGTAATGGTGAGCGTTACTTAACCGGTTATAGTCACTAATGTAATTGACACCTATTCCATCATCCTTAATACACCCACTTCTTTCTCCGATACCATAAATAGATTAGAAAAGTTTCTGCAGATGGCCATGACCCCATTTGTTTGTGCACTTAGCCATGTATGAATCACTCTTGGCTTGTAGCAGCACTCTGGAATTACTGAAAGATAACTAGTCGGCACAGACACCAATAAATGAATCATGCTTTCCACAAGACCAAACCTTTGGGCTTTTACAGACTCCAATTACAAAGTAAGAAGAAAAGAACAAAGAAATTACTCAGTCTATTTGCACAAAGTCATGCAGAGTTGATTCACAGTTTTACAGAATTATTACTGACAATCATTTGTAGGGGGTTAGAGTAACAAACCAGCTACTTTACATATTGGACAGAATGAAGAGATGGAAAAAATCCCCAAGCCATGTCTTGCACATATTCTTTGAAAAGTAGCCTTGACTTTTGTGCCAGTAACTTTTTTCATCCTTGGTACGCTCCAAGCCTGGGGGTTAATCAGTTTTCATTCGCCAAGGCTAAATTCTGCTTTTCTGGGTTACTTGGGCCAAGTTTGCAAATGTGGGAAATCCTGTTGCACCTGCTGAAGAGCACAAACCATCACAGGCACAATCTGCTCTGCAGGCATCAGCAGGGTCTCGTGAATGGTTCAGAGAACTGCCATGTGCAAAAGCACTTGCCTTTCTAACTGCACATTTTTAAATGCATACTGCAAGTGAAAAATTACCCAGTCTGAGGCATTTTATTAAAGAGATGTGCGAGACTGAACACACCAAACACAAATGTGTGAACCACTTGAAAGCACTGTGGACATCCACCAACACTGACAACTTGTGAGGCAAGTTTCCAAAGATGTGCAAGGTGTCTTTACGTAATACCACAGTCTGGGACACGCTAACAGACACCACACACAGCGAAAAACACACCCTCTTCTAAATGGAGCATTAGCCCAGTCCTGTGTCAGTGAGAAATGGCAAGTCTGACTACCTGGAGAAAAACGGGACAGTGATGGATTCTGACCTTAGCACTGTTACCTCGCTGTACGCAGTGAAAAAGTAGCATTTAGTTAAAAAAATCTAAAAGTGAAGGTGGACTTGATGCCAACTTGAGCCTGAATGCAGACAGTGCTCTGGTTGTACCATCTTTGAGTGGGATGGATGATTGACATATCTCAGGGTCACATACTCCAAATCAGCACCCTGTACCAGGGAGAGATCCAAAAACAGGGATAACGCCCCACTGAGCACAGTCTCTGACAGTTTGGGAGGGATGCAATTCAAAGGTACACACAGCACTATTTGTCTAAGGCCTTCCAGTACCCTTTGCATGTACTGAAGACCCAACTTCCTGGGTGAATTTACCTTGCAAATGAAATGTGTGCCCTGTTTTACAGACGTGCCACACAAGCAGAGAGCCACCAGCCTGGTACAGCTCAGAGCCACAGTTCAGGAGAGGCCAAAACCAGCACCAGAAGAGCTGCCACAAAGCTCTAAACCAATCTGGGAAAACCTGCTGCTTGTTCTCGTGCATGAGGCTGCTGATTTCCAACGAGAGGTATAAAGCCCCTACCCAAATTGGATTCAAGATGCTAGGCAAAATTTAAATTAAAACCTTAATAAACATTCCCAATTCCTACCCCTCTCCATACTACATAAATTAATGCAACAAGCGTTCTTGTATAAGAACATGCAGGCAACAATAACCTCCTTCCTCCAATGAGAGTTTATCTGAGGAGGTGCTGTAGATAAAAGGGAAGGAAAAAGGTCCCCAGTAGGGTTATCTTTAGAAAACTTGAGTCACTAGAGCCAAGGTTTCAGGTGCAATGCAAGACTAAAAGGATGCATGTGCTAAACAGTAGTGTGTCCTTCAGAAGGAAAAAAAGCTAAATCAGGAACCTGCAGTATTAGGTGGATGCTTGGATTAATACTGTTCAACACACCGCAGCAGAAATGCTAATGCAAGTTTAGTTTTCACACCGGAGAGATTTCAAAAGATTTGCAAAGCTTTGATAATATTTAACATCTTTACTAATTTCCTTTTTGGTGCAATCATAAATTTACCATGGTAGCCAAAAGATCTGGGATGTACTACAAGTTCTAGCTGGCTCCAAAGCCAACAAGAATAATGTGTGCTGTTACTATTTTCTCTCAAAACATACCTCTGCAAAACTGACTCAAAATGAGAAAAGAAATTGTGAAACTGTCATTACAAAGAAGCATTTAAAATGCAGATCAAAGTGCTGCCTTAGAAGCTGTATTCCTTGCCAAATCATCAAAGCTCTCTTTACTCTCAATAGCTCCCCAAATCCTCTGATTTGAATGATAAATTCTTACAGCTGAAATTTATCTGCTTTAAAAAAACCAAAAAAAACCAATCAAAAAAGCCCAAATCCCACAACTCCTTTCTCTGGTTACCAACTACTTCATTAACCAGTTCATTTGGAGCCACTTTCCTGTATTACTAAATTAAGTTCCACAGATGTGCTTATGCCTGCGTGCACGCACACACAGTACCCCGAGACCTCCTCAAGTATCGAAAACTTGTCAGCCCTTGGTGGTGTGTGTGTGTGCAGGCTCTCTCCAGCTCCCAGGGTGTGTGTGCAGGGTCTCATGTCCAGGTTCCAGGTGATGGCACTCAGAGAGCTGGAACCTGAGCTCCCATGCTCAAGCACCGGGATCGCCCTTGCCCTGCTCTGTTACACCCCGCACTCACCCATCGCTCCTGGAGGAGCTCCCAGAGCACTGCTGCACTCCCTGCAGCAAGGAAGCAGCAATACAGCAATACTGATCAGTTCTGGAAGATGGAGATGAGAGGTCAGATCCTGCTGCCACAGAATTCCTGCCTGTTCTTCCCTGTGCCAGACTCGGCCGCGCCGCTCACAGACGGAGCAGGTCTGTGATGCGTTTCCTCACCTGGGACCTGCCCGGGTGACCTACCTTCTGCCAAAATAGTTATAAAATAATCACCCAGCAATTCAGCCACACAGACAGGAAGAACACTGCATAAAAACATCCCCGTCGACATCAATGATTCCTGTGCTTTATGGATGTCTGGGAGTGTGCTCATGGCGTGAACCAAGTTTCCACTTAATTGCAGCAAAGTGGCCCTTGTACCTCTCTCCTCACGAGCTCTCCAGCCAGGCTTTAGCACTTCGATGAAACCTGCCAGGAGCAGATGCACCGTGTATCAGAGAACAGGAAGGATCTGATAAGACAAACCACACACCAGTATGGGATTTCCCTCCAGGAAGCAAACTGGTTGGCAGTTTTCACGAGACACCACTGCAAATAAATGACCCTTTTTTTTGCTAATTAGGCTTAGCAAATTTTGACGGCTGCTGCTATCTGAATGAAACAACACGGACAGACATGACTGTACAATGAGTTACTCAGGAAAGGAGCTGGGTTGTAATTATCCTCTATTTGTGACACCGTGTAGTTTGGTACTTCCCTTGGAAAGGTCTCCTCATGTCTCTCCACTTATAATTTAGGTTTACAAATTCATTCTAAAACTCAGTTTATCAAACTACCAACTTCAGCCTGGGAAATCTAAAATCATTAGTATATTTGGTGAGCAACAGCAAATAAAAGTATGAACGTGTGTTTGTAGGCAGCAACTAATTCAATATCCCAAAAATTTAGAAGCGATCCCAGACCCCACCTTGGCAATTCCTGGCTCTAAGGAAAAGAAAATGGTTGCTGTTCCCCACACACCCTTCAGTGCTGGTCCTCTCATAACCAGGATCTGAAAACGCACTACTAAACAAATGAAGGCAAACATTCAGGGGGTGGGGGATGCCTCCACGGCAGAAGGTAACAGAACTTACTGCAGCAAACACCCTCCTCTGAAACCACCCTGACAATGACTGAAAAGGAAGAATGAACCATGTCTTGCCTCCACTTTGCATTATAAATGATCACCTCTGATTATACAGGATCACCTCTGGTGCTGTGTGCCAGTCCTGCTGTGCAGCATAGCACAATCCAGGTGTTCACCCACAGGAAAAAAACAAAGTTTGACTATTTCCCCTGCATCTCCTCCTCTGTGTCTTTTCATTCTCCCATTCAACATCCATTATAAAACACTAAGATTAAAACCACTACCTGAGGGCACAAAATAAACTGTAATTTTAATAAAGACCCCTGTGCTGTCCAGGCTGAGGGAGTCAGGCCTTTCCTTGGGTATAAGAGGTGCGATCGGCAGGGCTGGGACTGCAGAGTGTCCCGGTCCCCTAGGATGGCCAAGGGCACACACAGACAGTTCTTGGGCCACCATAAGCTAAAGCCACCTGTGCTCTGCTCCTCCAGGATCTCACCTTGGGACGCTGATCTCAGCAAAAAGCAGAGCTTGTCACAGACACAACACCCAGAGCCAGACACAGGGAAATCCTCAGTTTGGCTGAGGTCAAACTGAGATGCCACAAACTGAACATCCTCTGTGCAAGAACTTACGGGCTTGCTGAAATGCTGGGAGCAGCTCTGGCTTCCCTTCATGAGAAAAACTTTGGGGGGCAATAAAGAAGCACATGGCTCTTATCCACTCTGCCCTGGCATACGCCGTAACTGCTGATGACAGTGTCAGTAAAGAAATGCATTTGTCAGAAAAGCAGGGTGAAAGTGGAAAGGAGATGTGATCCCTGGTTGAACGATATGCATTTGGTTTGTTATTACACCAAAGAATGTGAAAACTTAAAAGTCTTGTCTTGGACAGGAACCCACTCCCATGGCTCACTCAGCCCGGCCGAACACGGTGCTGCAGTCGGGGGGATCGGCCTCGACTCCTGGGAGATGCAACAACGCCTCCCAAAAATCCCAAACACCTCAGATAACGTTCCTGCACAACCAAAGTGTCTGCACGAGCAAAGCCTGTGCCGAGAGCCACGCAGCCCGGGGAGAGCTGCCCTCACACCTCCCGCAGGGATGGATGCCCAGGTGCCGGAGGAGGCAGGTGCCCGTGCCCGGTGGGGCAGGCAGGCACGGCGCCTCGCTCCGCTCCCCGCGCCAAATAATTAGTTATTTACAGCCTCTTCCGCCACGCCGGTCACCCCTGACCTCCTTCACCCAGCCGAGGCGATTAGAGCCCACTGCCGCAGACGTCTGGCTGCTTAGCACCGCCCGGCATATTGGCACTCCAGCCCGGCGGCGGGCGAGACTCGCGCCCCCGCCCCCAAAAAGCCCTTTTTATAATCCTAATCTGGGAGCGCCACACACAGAAACCAGCTGCTTCCTCCACCGCAGCGCCGCAGCCGCCATACAGAATAAAGCCTGCGAGGAAAAGGGTTTTGGGCATCGGTTGGACAGTTAACCTATTTAGGTGGTTATAAATCAGAGGAGTTTGCGTGTTCCTCACTGTGCCACTTTCCTGAAGCGTTCCTGCCTGGTAACTGAAAATTTTGGCTGAAAAATTTAAGGAGCATCTGGTGGTAGCTGCTCTGAGGTTCCCTCAAAGTCGTATCAGAAAGGTACACAAAATCGAGCGACTGGAGGAGGAAAAAGGCTGTAGAATGAATTTATCTCAGGGAGGCTCAGCTCTGCCCTTTCCACTGGAGCCAGGTGGAGGAAGCGATCAGGTAACAACCCTGCAGTGTCACCAAAGCTCTCCTGTAGCACAGAGGTGAGCGAAGGCTGCCTGCCATGACCAGGAAATAAATAATAACACTGGTGATAAGAAACCTACACCAACATGAAATAAGGAAGGGCAGCAGTAAGGGAGCTCAGTCCAAGGCTCCCAGGAGCTAATGGGAACTCAGCACCTGAGTGTCAGGACCCCAGAGCTGCCAGAGGGCAGGGGACAAGTCAGGGAAGGAGCTCAGGAGCATCAGGCATAAGGCTCCCACAACACCCATCCAAATTCAGGCAAAGTCTCCTCCGGTGTAATTCACCGTCCCCAGTCTCTCACACCCTTCATCCATAAGCAGCATCTGCCTCCTACCAAGCCTTTCATTTGCTGAAAAAAATGGGGGAAAAATTATAAACTATGCTATTTCTAAAAAGTCAAGGAGTGAAATTAAAAGCCTGAGTTGTTCCAACAAAACCTCATGCCAAGAGTGAGACTGGAATAGAAGCTTTTTCTTCAAAAGACATTACACATTTTAATTCACAACTTTTATCATAACCATGAGCCTTGATCAGACACAAGGTAAAGTCTCTCATCTGAGATTCTGTGGGACACAGTTTATGTTCAGCAACTGGCTGACACAAAAAAGAACTGTATCTTCATTATTTATACACTGCTATTGGTATGCACATCTAGCCCGGCCTGTTAAAGTCAGGGAAGAATAATGGTCTATTCAGTACCGGTAGTGTTAATAAAATCAGGCAAATCCAGCTTAGTTTTGTCTGAACACGAATGAGATTAAATCAAGATTAAAAGTGCATACAGTACAAAGGGTATGGTTTATGCTAAAATTCAGAATGAACACATTTTAGTACCCAGTATACAAATGCCTGCAGACCTTCTCCGGGACTCAGACACCTGAATTAAACAACCATGAAACTGGAGAAGGAGAAGGCAGATGACACTGGACAAAAGCCATCCAAAATACCAAGAGACAGATGCTCTGCAGCCCCGCTGGAGGTAACGGGGCAGATCCTGTGCTAGCAGAAACAGGCACAGCTCAGCTGGCTCTCCATGCACGCACCGAGCGCCAGCCTGCCCCGTCGCAGTGCCAGGAATATATGCAAAATCCAGACTCTTTCCCAAGTTTTCCTTTTGGGCCATTTTGCATTAGTCTGTGCGGCGTTTGGATTTCACAGCACTGAACAAGGTGCTAAGCAGGGTACAATGCTGACAACCCGCCCGGTCTGGGATGCTTTGAAACCTTCCCTTTACAGAAAATACCATTTGCTCAAAACTGCCAAAGAGCCCAGCTCACTCCTCTCAGCAGTAATATTCCTTCTCTCTCACCTCCGTGCACTTCATTTCCAAGAGGGAAAGAGCACAGAGAGAAGTGGTGGATATTTAGGTCAGGCACTACCCTCGCTGCTACTCTGCGAGGGTTGAAAAATATTAATGAAAAAACCAAAATCGCCCTTTGGAACAAAAAGCCCCGAGGGGCTGGAGACGGGGGGAACAGGTTCCCAAATACAAGCCCTACTCGGGTGTCCGGACCGCGGTGCCCCCCCGGTACCGAGGCGAGAGTGATTTACACGGGGGCAGTGCAGACCCCCGGAGGAGGCTCGGGGGCCCCCCAGCATCACCCCCGCAGGAGGGGAAAGCACGGGGCAGAGGCACCAGGGCACCGCGGGGAAGGGGCGAGACGCGGATGGTGATGGAGCCGCGATGGGGAAGAGCGGAGATCTCAGCCCCGGTGCCAGCGGGGAGCAGCCGGGGGAAGGCTGATCCCGGGCAGCCCGGGCCGCGCCGTGTCACACCCGCAGCGACATCCCAGCTGCAACAGATGAGAGACCAGGGCTCGCTCGGAGGGGGAGGAAAACCACTCCAGGAAAGCGCATCGCAGCCAAGGGTCCCGGGCGCCGCCGGGAGCCCCCGCGGGAACTTCCCCGCCCGCGGCGGGGCCGCCGGGCACTCCCGCACCCCGGGCACCTCCCGCACCCTCCCCGGGAGCAGCAGGACGAGTACTTACTGATCTCCATGCTCTGGAACAAAGACCTTTTGCAGTTGCATGTGCAGGACACATTGGGCTGAATAGCTACGGCCGTGCTGTTCAGCCCCATGAAGTTATACATTTAAACACACACACAAA